>VDFB02329325.1:0-22361 GCA_007258455.2 Sequoia sempervirens | reverse complement strand
TCTTGCATATACCTTGGGCTTGGGCTGACTTTCAGTTGCTTCTTTTCTCTTCCTTGACCTAGTGGCTGGAGGAGATTTTGAGGTTTCTCCAGCAGCTATCCCATTATCAGTTTTGCTTGCCAACTCATTCTCAAGCTCCTCATAGGTCAAAGTGACCCCTTGTTGCTTCAATTGGACAATTTTCCCATCAATCCATTCCTTGGTTTTAACCTCAACGGGCTTTGTTAGGATATCAAGGTCATCAACCTCTTGCTCATCCCAATCAATCAGTGACAGTAGGAGATTGGCAGCTGCATTATACCGAGGATCAATTATTGTATTCTCATCCTCCACTACCTGATCCAGCATAGGGAACAGGTTGACCCTCTTCACAAAATATGCAGTCATGCGCATGTAGTGCCTCATTCACACTTCATTTTTGTCCTTGCAGTTGGCCTAGAAATCTTCAACACTATGCCCATGGACGTATTCAGCTGTGACCATCTTCTTTAGTTTACCATAGGGGTCCATTCATGGCTGGGTAGTGTGGAACTTTAGGTGATATTCCATGAGTTCTTTATCTTAATTGTCTGCACATTGAGAGGTGTGGAGTTCATACAACCCTTGGTCAAAGGAGAGGGGATAGGGAATCCCTGCCTTATGTTTTCTACGGAGGAGGGAATGTGCATGCCGCAGCTGCCGAGAGAGTTCTAACAATATTATCTGGTCATTGGGGTACCGGGGCAGCTTGTATGGTTTCTTCGAGAAACCTTTAGCATGAATATAGGTGAACTTAGGGAATTGGATGAACAAGAAGGAAAATTGGTGAAGGAAGGAATTAGTGCTATGGGAGACTCTTCTTTTTGAAGTCACCCTCGAGCAATCTGATAATATGACCTATGAAAACGTCATTGACTCTATAATAATCCTTCTTGAAATTCCTATACTGTAGCTGAGGGTATCTATCATAAACCTTCAATTCCCTGCCTAGTTCCTCATCAGGAGCCCTGAACAAGCCTCTGTATTGTGTCTTGTCAACTAGTAAGTAGACAAGGTACAAAGTCATGTAGAAGTGCGAGGTCTTCTTGACAGCCACAAATTGCTCATGCAAGCAATTACTAATTATCCCCATCCAATATAACTTGGTCTTACCATGGATGATCTCTTCTGTGAAATACAACATCCAACCTCGGAAGTAGGTCGTGGTCGGAAGGCCCATTACTCTACTTAGTAGGGTTACCAAGTCGTGATAATCCTAAAAAAAAAACACTGTGGAAGAGTTCTTGGGGGACCTTTGCAACATTGCCCCTCTTTTCTTTTAGCCAATATTGATTGATGACCTTTTCGCATTTGAGGGGGTCTTCATCCCACATTTGTTTCCCATACTCCATGGATGCTTCTTCCATTTCCCCGAAGGTAGGGATATGAAAACCCTACCCTATAGACTTGGTGGATAAGTCAGCCAATACATTCCCATCTCTATCCACAATGGTTCTGGTTTCTTCTTGGTATGCCTCTCTACAGGCCATTACAAGTTCAGGGGTAACAAGAGCAGTGGAACTAAAGAAATTTTGGCCAACCCACTACTCTCCATTTTTCTTTGTATTTATGTTGTGGGGTTAATCAACCCTCAATAAACATCAATGTTCGACAAACCAAACAGTTCAGCGTCCGAGATTTCCTTCCAAGGAAAATGGAGTTGAGATTTCTGAACTTTATTTTACTTGTTCCTTGTCTTTCTCTTATCAGGCAGTTTTAGCCATTTCTTCCCTTTCTCCATCGCCTCTAAAGGTCATGTACCTCGTCTCCACATATCTCGCTGGCTGGAGAAAAAAAGTTAACAACCGCATGAAAAACAATCAGAAGTGACAACATGTTAGCAACGAAGCAAAACCAATGAAAAACACAACAAAATGAAACCTTAAACCAAAGAAACAAAGAAACAAAACAAAGCCTTCCAAAGTCGTCGCGATTTTTCTTAATTCCAAGTGACTACCTTAGATTGTGTAAGCAAGGTCTTAAATGGCAACCGGCATCTAGGTTACGCAATAAGGAGTACCATATACGTCGCATGGGGTGAAATTGGTGAAATGGTCGATAATGATTACGTACTGTATCAGGATCAGATGCTATGATATGAGGTGAATAAGCCATGATATGGAATGATTCTATACTATGCTATGATGCTAGAATGCTATGAATACTAGAAGGCTATGCTATTGCAAATTGACTATAGTTTTCCTGTATGAAAGCTTCTCTATGATTTCAAAGACCCAACAGTCCTTTTTAGAGCATTTTTGCAGGCAAGAGCCTGGCTGGCAAAGATCAACGACTGTGAGATTGTCTGGTAGAATTGAATGGTGAGAGATGGAGAGGTTGAGAGGAAGATGGAGAATGTTGGGAGGTTGGAGAGAAGAATGGAGTCTTGTCTTCAACCCACGAGAACAAGCTTGCACAGGAATAGAGAAATTAATTTTTCTATTTTGGCAGTTTGTTTCACTAAGCATTTAAGATGATGCAAATTAATTAAAATAAATAAATAAATTTATTTAATTTTATGTGAGTTTGAGGAAATTAAATATTTTTGAAATATTTAATTTAGAACTGAGACTCACCAACATGACACTGTGATGAGCTAGAATTTCTAATTAAATAAGATGTATTTAATTGTAAATGGAATTTAGAAGAATTAATCAAACATTAAATATTTAATTGTGAATGGAATTTAAAGGATAAAAATATTTAATCTTTATTTGAATAAAACATTCAAGCCAAGATGATACTAATATAAAATAAATTCCAATGTTTATTTAATTAATTAAGAAAATGGATAAGAAAAGATGATTAAACAAACTTATTTATTTAATCGAAATGAAAGAATGAACAAATATAAATAAATTATTTAAATTTATTTATATGTAGATTGAACTCAGAGATTTAATTAAATATTAAAAATATTTAATTAATTACCACATCATTATGATGTGAATTTTAGTGCATACATTTTGCCCCTCTCAGTTTGATGTGTTTTACCTACACGCTCAAAGAATTTTGCCCCGTGATAACGTCAAAGTTGATAGGTAGATGCCCCCTCGAACGATGAATCGATAAGATTTTGATTTTTGTGAAAATTTTTGAATTTTTTTATTTTTTTATTTTTTTTAATTTTTATGATTTTGAAGAGGTTGATTCATCGTTTGAAAATGATGATGTGAATAAAATGACTTGAAAAGATGTAAGATGAAAAATTAATGACTACATTGCCCCTGTTGTGAAAAAAATTGTGACAAAAATACCCCAATTTTGCTTTTAAATAGGTTAAAAATGTCATTTTCCATGTCATTTGGCATTTTAACCTAGTAAAAATTGTAAATTTTGAGCTCTGGAGTGAGAAAAATGGCACTTCCGATTCACCAACACCATTTCGAGCACATCCAATGACATCAGCAACTAGCGCATTATGGACCTACGGTATGTTCCCCATTAAACATCTGTCTTTTGAAAATTTTCTGTTTAGGGCACGTTTATCCATGTTTTATGTAGTAAAGCTGTGTTGTAGTGCCCTTGAATATTTTCATAGCACCTTTGATAATTTCCATAGCGCCTATGATTCTGTAGCACCCATGAGACTTTTTGTAGCGCCCTTGATCATTTCTATAGCGCCCATGAATAATTCTGTAGCGCCCATGAAGAATTCTTTAGCGCCCATGATTGGATGTTGTTATGAGTGATAAATTTGTTCCCAAGGTTGTTGGAAAACAAATAATAGCTGATAAATTTGCTTTTAAAGTTGTTAAAAACAAATAAAATTGATAAGTTTGTTTCTAAAGTTGTTAAAAACAAACAGGATGTTGATAAATCTGCTTTCCATGATAATGAAAAACAAATAGTTGATTGATATGTTTGCTTCTAAGGTTGTTAAAAACAAACATGATTATGATATATTCGCTTTCCATGAAAATGAAAAACAAATAGTTTGATTGATATGTTTGCTTCTAAGGTTGTTAAAAAAAAACATGATTATGATTTATTTGCATTCCATGATGATGAAAAATAAATAATTTGATTGATATTCAGATTCGATTGATAAGTCCTAATGATTTGATATTGATGTGTCAACAAGAGAGATTGGGCGTTTTGCAGTTATGGGAGACATTCCCGAAGACATGGGGATTGATTCCACAGCTGTTACAGTCAAATAGAGACATTATTGAGGCATGTGGCCTGACTTCATTACTTGAGATGCCTGAGGTGCGTCTCAACAGAGCTTTATTGATAGCACTTGCAGAGAGGTGGCATAGTGATACCAACACCTTTCATTTACCGACTGGAGAGATTATCGTGACTCCAGAGGATGTGTATCGCATCTTGAGGATTGCAGTTATGGGCGAGATAGTGTGTTTTGATGTATGAGAGGTGGGAGGTACAAATTCCCTGAGACGGATATTCGGAGATGATGAGATTGTAGGATATTATATCCCATGGAGAGAGATGACAGATTCATATGCACCCCTACCATCTGTACTTGCAGGCTTCATTGGAGGTGTTTTGTGCCCCGACCATAGGTCGAAGGGGTTCGCAGTCAGGTAGGGTCATGTTCTGGAGAGGATGTTGATGGAGGGTACATGGTATGCGTGGGGATCATGCATGCTTGCTCATTTGTAAGATGAGTTACATCATATTGTATACGGTAGAGGCCGGAGTTTTGTTGTTGGTTGTTCATTATTATAGATATGGGCATGGGAGCACTTTTCCATTTTGTGACCGTTGACTCATGGACGATGACCTGTCGGTCGATCATACAGATGGAGATATACCAATATTATTGCTCAGCCGAGACTAGGCAAACTAGATCATTGGCAGCGTCTCTTAGATGATCTTGATACAGTATGCTGACGGCCATATGTAGATTGTGAGGCATGGCCAGAGGATGCGAGGGAGATGCCCTATCTTTACGTCTAGATATATTATTGGCCGCACTCCATGGATTATTGAGAGATTTCTTGTTGGACAAGTATGTCGGCAGTTCGGTCGGCCTCAGGGTATGCCTATGGGTTCCGCTATTTATGCACGACGACAGCCGGAGATTGCAGTGTGGGGTCCACGGATTTCGTATGAGGCAGCGGTGGCAGAGTTCACTAGTTTAGGAGCTCAGATGTGGGATTATAGACCTGATATCCTTGGCAGAGGGACGATGCCAGAGTACGGTCAGTATATATTAGAGCATCCTGCACCACGATTGTTTGATCCTGATGAGCCTATCGCTCCAGTTGTTGTACAGAGACCACAGAGAGGCGGTCAGAGACGACAGAGAGAGACAGCTTCAGAGAGTGATGATTCGGAGGGAGATGATGATGATGAGGAGAGTGGAGGTAGTGATGATGAGTCAGAGGGAGATAGTGGTGATGAGGAGAGTGGAGGAGGTGGTGGTGGAGGTGATAGGGGTGGTGGTGGTAGAGGTGATAGGAGTGGTAGGAGAGGTAGTGGAGGTGGTAGGAGAGGTGGTAGAGGTGGACCGCGGATGAGACATACAGATCCATCATCTTTGAGACCAAATGAAAAGTTGGAAATGACAGAAAGGTGGAAAGAGGCTGCAATAGCACAGGGATGGACAGAGAAGCTGGGATGTGATGGGGTGGACAAGGAAGGAATGGAATATGGAGGTGGAATGGACAGGAAGGATGGAAATGGAATGTAGCCACATCTCCAGGAGGTCCATCAGGGACAGGTCGAGCAGGTCCATCGGGTGCAGGTGGGACAGGTCCTAGACCAGCACCATCAGAGGATAGCACTGCCTAGTGCATTTTACATGATGTTTCAGTGATACTTTGTTGATATATTTGTATACACCCTAAGATGATCTCATTTTTGATGATGTTATATCATGTATAGTTGACATCTTTGTACACTTTGACATTCATTTTCGAAATATATGATATGCAGCGATGATTTGTTATGTGATGAATGTGTCTATTTTCTATATGCATGATGTTTATGATATGATGGTTTCCCAATGTTTATGCTTATGATGAATGATACAATTTATACATGTTTATGAATGTTTTGATTATGATGTATGTTTTATTTTTATGATTCTCTAATGCAAATATTTAAGAAAAATGTATGAAATGATGTTTGTGTGAATGTCAAAATGTACTCAGTCATTTTATTGGAAAGACATGAAACATCTGATACTTTGCTAGCTTTTGGAATAATCCATAAATGCAAAATGCATATTCTAGCATGAATGCAATCTATACTGACCATGCAGGGTATTCGTACAATATTGCCATTCTGATAGCTTATTTGTGTTTTTTGTGTCATCATAGAGCATTAAAATGTTGAAAGTTAATACAAGCATCAAAGGGTATGTTAGCACCAGTGATGACTTGAGTATTGCTTTCATGATTTTTGATATAGCAAGATAATACAAGCATCTAGGTATAATTGAACTGAGATGACCTGAGTATTGCTTGCATAAACAGACAAGAGTTAACCCTTTTCCCATGCAAATTCTAAAATGTCATCAATGATACATAGAAGAGCATGTCGCGACCAATTTGCATAGTACTAATGATTTCCTCACAAAGAACAGACAAAGAAAAATCATACTCCTTCCTTGCTTTTCTAGTTCAGTACATCATTGAATTGCTTCAGAGATATGATAGAAAATTAAACAACCATTCAGATCTTGCCTAAAATATTTCAAACATTACTCAGATTAAGATCATCCAAGTTGGTTGTCAACATTGATGTTTTTTTTTTTATGTTCGTTTGGATCATTTTGTTTTGATTTCAATTGGGATTGAATAAGCATGTTATGGTTGATTTGATACAGCAATGTTTGTTGCATTTTGTCAAACTGTCTTGTGTCTGTTTGTGATGTTCGAAAAGCTCGTTGGCCCTCTCTTGTTCAGTGTGTGTTTCTGGTTTTTGCCCCCAGTGTAAACACAACCTAAAGATTATGGATATATACAAATTTCATCAAGCCATGATGAAACACAAGGATTCCCGTTATATGATATGGATATGAAAGATCTGTACAGATGATAGATATGGATGGATGATGTCGAAAGTGAATGCAGGACATAAGCTAATAGATGGAGGAGCCTATTTTGATCACAAGTAGCACCTGTTTGCCAGGTTTTCACCACTTGTTTTTATTGCACTTTTGTAAGACTTTTTATGATTTTTATGAATTTTTTCATGACTTTTTTCTGATTTTTTTTATTTTTTCATGATTTTTTCTGATTTTTTTTTTCTTTTAATTCTTTTTCTAACTTTTTTCTGATTTTATGAATTTTTCTAGGAATTTTCTTTTTTCTTTTTTTTTCAAAACTTTATTTTTTGATTTTTTAGACTTTTTTCTAAATTTTATTTTTTAGGACTTTTTTCTCATTTTTTTTATTTTTTCAGACTTTAGACATAGAACTTCAAATGAATGATATTGATTGGTTCTTCAAACAGGTCCCCTTCTGACGTAGACAATTGATATGCCCCAGAACCGTAGGCTGCAATGATAACAAATGGACCAAGCCAGTTTGGTTCAAATTTTCCTTTATTTTCTCTATCTTGTTGATTACGTGGATTTTCTCTCAAGACTAAGTCACCTACTTGAAATGTCTGTGGTTTAACTTTGTGATTATAGATACGGGACATAACCTGTTGATAACCCTTCAAATGATTAGCTGCATGTTGACGTCTTTCATCTAATAGTTCCAACTCTTGCAGACGAGAAACTCTGTAGTCTTCATCATTTATCAATCCTTTGAGTGAAACCCTAAGTGAAGGTATTTCAACCTCTAATGGTAAGATTGCTTCTGCTCCATAGACCAAGGCATATGGGGTAGCTCCTGTTGGTGTGTGAATGCTAGTTCCAGATGCCCACAAAGCCACTTAATTCACATGCCAATCACGACCGACATCATTTACTGTCTTCTTCAAGATCTTCAAGATTGTTTTGTTAGAAGCTTCTGCTTGACCATTACCTTGTGGATAATAAGGTGTAGAAAACCTATGTTGGATGTGAAATCTTTCACAAAGTTCATCAACATCCTGATTCTTGAAAGGCCTTCCATTATCAGTGATTATAGAATTTGGAATTCCATATCGACAGATGATGTAATTCAGGATAAATGAAGATATTTGTTTACCCGTCACAGTTGTCAAAGGAACAGCCTCGATCCATTTTGTAAAATACTTTGTAGCCGTGATGATGAATTTATGCCCATTTGATGATGAAGGATGAATTTTTCCAACAAGATCTAGTCCCCACTAAGAAAAAGGCCATGTCGGAGTAAAAGGTTGCAGTTCCTATGCAGGTGCATGAATAAGATTCCCATGGATCTGGCATTTAGAACACTTCTTAACAAAAGTAAAAGAATATTTCTCCATGGTAGGCCAATAATATCCCATTCTAACAAGTTTCTTGGCTAAGGTCAGACCACTCGAATGAGTTCCACAAATACCACCATGAACCTCATGTAAGGCTTGTTTAAATTCGTCACGTTCAAGACATCGAAGGAGTTTACCATCAAGACCATGTCGGTAAAGGATGTCGGCGATCAAGGTATAACGGGATGATTGGCATATAAAATTCCTTTTTTGGTTTCGAGATAAATCTGGAGGTAAGATGTTGTCTTTTAGGTAGGTATAAATTTTTCCATATAAAGGTGAGTCAAAACCGGTTAAATGACATATGACTTGGATCTCAGGATTATCATAGGCAGGAGAAAACAATTGTTCCACCAAGAATTCATGTTTGGTTTGATCTTCTGATAGTTGTAATAAGGAAGCAATTGTAGCCATTGCATCTGCAGCTTTATTATCAATCCTTGGAATTTGTGAAAATTTTATTGACAAAAAATACTTTTTAAAATCATCCACCATGTTCTTGTAAGGTAGCAACTTATCATCTTTAGTTTGATAATCATCATTGATTTGATTAATGACAAGTTGTGAATCACCGTAGACTTGCAACTCTGTAATCCGCCATTCCAATGCTATTTTCAATCCTATGAACAATGCCTCATATTCAGCTATATTATTTGTGCAAGGAAACATCAACTAATATGACTTTGGAATAGTATGTCCCTCAGGTGTGACAAAAAGAATTCCTACCCTCGAGCCTTGTTGTGTATAGGATCCATCAAAGTATAATGTCCATGAGTTCTTAATTGTTGCTGTGAAGACATCTGCATCAAGAAACTCAATGTGCATTGGATTTTCTTCTTGTAAAGGTGCTTCGGCCAACTGATCTGCGATGACCTGTCCTTTAATAGCTTTTTGATCTACATAGTGAATGTCAAACTCACTTAAGATCATTACCCATTTTGCAAGCCTTCCTGTTAAAGTAGCTCTGCTTAAAACGTACTTTAATGGATCAATTTTGGTTATTAGCTTAACTATATGAGCCAACATATAGTGTCGCAACTTTTGAGAAGAAAACACCACTGCGAGGCAAGCTTTTTCAATGAAAGTGTAGTTTAATTCATGACTTGTTAAAGTTCTGCTGATATAGTATATGGCCCTTTCTTTGCCTGTAGAATCCTCTTGTGCTAGTAATGCTCCCAAGGATACTTCTATTGCTGAAATATAGAGTATAAGTGGCTTTCCTGGAAGGGGTGGAATTAAAACTAGTGGGTTCATAAGATATTGCTTCATCTGATTGAATGTTGCTTCACATTTTTCTTCCCATTTGAATGGGACATTTTTATGCAGTAAATGTGTAAATGGTAAGCTTTTGTCTGCCAGTTGAGCTATAAACCGCCTGATGGATTGTAGTCGTCCTTGCAATGATCAAAGTTGACTGATATTTCGTGGTGGCGACATATCCATTATAGCTTGTACTTTTTCTGGATCAACCTCTATCCCCTTTTCAGAAACAATGCATCCTAGGAGTTTTCCAGATGTAACGCCGAAGACACATTTCTTTGGATTGAGTCAAACATTGAACTTTTCCATTTTGATAAAGATTTTTGATAAGATTTCAAGATGTCCTTCTCTTGTGTGAGATTTTTCAAGGAGATCATCAACGTAATCTTCCATGAATGTATGCATCATATCATGAAAAATGGTTTTCATTGCTCTTTGATAAGTGGCTCCTGCGTTCTTTAACCCAAATGGCATTACATTCCAGCAATAGGTACCCCAAGGGCATGTGAACGTTGTTTTATCTTGATCCTCTGGTGCAATCTTTATCTGGTTGTATCCTGAAAATCCATCCATTAATGAATACATTGCATGGCTAGCAGTTAAATCAACAATCATATCTATGTTTGGCAAAGGGAAGTCATCTTTGGGACAAGCTTTATTCAAATCTCTGAAATCTGTACAAATTCTAATCCTTCCATCAGGCTTTGAAACAGGTACAATATTGGAAATCCATTCTGCATAGTCAATAGTCCGAATGAATCCAACATCTAAAAGCTTCTTTAATTCCTCTTTAACCAATAACGCAACATGTGGATGCATTTTTCTGAGTTTTTGCTTCACAGTTTTGCCCCTGCATTTATAGATAAATGATGCATTATCAGATTAGGATCTAACCCTAGCATATCAGCATATGACCAAGCGAAGTTATTTGATTCTCCTTCAAGAACTCCATGAATTTCAGTACTTCTTCAACTGTTAATGACGCTGCAAGTTGCAAGATTTTTGGCTACTCTGTTGTACTTATGTTGATTGATTCTGTTGGTTCAATCAAAATAGAAGATCTTTCATGATAATGCTTGGGAAGAGTGTCAAGTTTCTCATCCTTCGGTGCCTCAAAAAGGTTTTCACTTTCGGATTCGCTCTTTATTTTTCTCTTGTTGTGATCTACCACTGCCATTTTTCGGTTTTCACCGATAGATCCATCTTTTATTTCATTTATTTTGCAGCTAAGAGACTTGACACCCTCCTTATCAAAATTGTGAGTATGAAATTCTTGAATAAAACAATTGTTTTCCTCATTAGAGGAACAAAGGAAATTTCTAATGTCCTCATCATCATGAAATGTAGGGATATGAATAGGTGCATCATTGTCCCAATCAATAAGTTCCAGATAGACTAAAGGCATGGGATCATTAGGTTGGGTAAGGTCTTGAGCTGTCAAAGTCATGATGTGGTTGTCATTTTCCTGGTAGACAAGGTCTATGATGGTATTCTCTTGTCGATTGTCAATCTCGTGAAAATCTGAATCGTCCTCAGTTGAGTCATCGTTATATTGTGAATCAAATTCAAGTGATTGTGTTCCCGATCTTTCTCCTTGTATGAGAACGGGTGCATATTTGTGTATGGTATCAACTTGTTTGTCTCTCCAAAATTCATCATTATAAATGGTGTCCCATTCATATTCATTAGAATCAGTATCTGAACCATTCTGCAATTGGAAAACTAATCCATAAGATTTTTCTAGAGTGACATCTTCATTGTGTTTATCTGAAACTGATTCACTTTCATGAGTTTGTTGTGTTTGCTGTAAAATTGACTCTTCTATATCCTTACCATATCCCAATCCTATTTTATCATTTGGATGTATTGAAATAGGTTGAATTGGTTCCATGATTCCTTCTCTTCTTTTTCCTATAGGACCATTTCCTTCATAGCCCATTTTTTGCATGATAGCGTACCCCTTACCATATTGTTCTGTAGGTAACTTAATGTGCAAGAGAGATTCATCTTCATCTTTGTATAGCCAACTTAGGATATCCCTATCTTTAGCTTCTTCCTCAGTGGTGTTGGCTTTAATGAATTGTCCATCAAACTTTGTGATTGGTACCAAAGCTTGGGATGTAGAAGCTGTTGCAATCTTTTGATTTGATAGGGTTGGTTGACCATGTGACCTCGGAGAAGGAGGTAAGGTAGAAAGGGATAGCGAATATTCGCCTACTCCTTTGTCTTTAAAATTTAGCTTAGTGTCAAGATTCTTTGTCAGTTCTTGCATTTGGCCTTGTAGATTGGAAGAAGAAATAACAAGAGCCTCCCTATTATGTGGCACAAAGGCATCTTGAGTTGCTCGAAGATTTGAACAAGTTTGGGTGCTATTGTAATCAGCTTGTATAGTTATTTCCTGTCCATCATACGGAAACTTGAGGCATTGATGATATGTTGATGGTATTGCTGCATATCATGAATCCATGGATGACCCAAAAGTATGTTATAGGATAGATCTTGATCTAGAACCTGACAAAATGTGTTTTTCACAATAGCTCCCACTCTGATAGGTAGCATTATTAATCCTTTAGAAGCTCTTTCTTCATCATCATATTCCTTGATAGTTATTTTCCTTCGTGGATCAATGGAATTTTCTGATATTCCCAAGGCCTATATTAGCTTTAAGGTACAAATGTTTAAACCAGCTCCTCCATCTATTAAGACACGTCTGATTCAGTGTTTATGGATCATGACTTCAAGATAAAGCGATGAATTATGTGGATGTGTCATAGAAGCATCATCTTTTTTCAGAAAATGAAAGACAAGTGGGGGAAGACAAATGTCCCACCATGGCTTGAAATTTGTTTACATCCAAATCAGTATCAATAGTTGTGTTTACAAGAGCTTCTTCTAAAATATTCTTGTGTATGGGAGATATTTTGAGAAGTTCAAGAATGGAGATTTGAGCTGATGTTTTTCTCAGTTGATCAACTAGATTATAATGATTTGGAGAAGGAATAGCTGCCTTAGATGAACTTCCTTTTAAAAAACCTTTTGCTTGTCCTCTCGTAGTCACATTAACCTGTTGATATTCTTGTTTTCCCTTGATTTTAATAACATTAACTCGCTGATCATCTACATAGATGTGACGGATTATATTGTCTTCAACATTATGTATGCTTTTTGCTTTGGTACCCGATGTTTCCCCCTTTTGATAGTTTGGTAAAGGATCTTTGACTGCTTGATGATCGTCATTGGTATGATGTCCTTTGATTGTAATAGTGCCATTGTCAATTAAATCTTGTACTAGATTTCACAAAGCTTGACAATTATTTGTTCTATGACCTTTACATTGATGATAATTGCAATAATACGAGTCATTCCATGATGGTGGTTTGACTCTGGTGGGTTTCATAATCTCTGGTGGTGGGGTGATAACCTTATATCAAGAAGCTCCTTGAGAGCGTAATTCCAGCAGACCAGCCCCGCTTTAAACACCAGACGGATTCGATGTTTGCATGATTGTTATTGAAATTCACCCACGATTTTGATTGGTATTTGATTGGTCATGCTTGATTGGAGTTTTGTCCTTGTGGTTTTTTTCCTTGTTGATTGGTATTTCCTTGTTGGTTATTTCGTGGAGCACTTGATAGGTTGAAGATAGATGATCTTGTTCGTAGATTATTTGCATCTACTATACCATCATTGACAACATTTTTATTTTTGTTCCAAAACCTTGTTTTATCATTGTTGTTTTGGTTGGATGAACTTGGATTATCAAGTTTTATCACTCCTCTTTTAACCAAGGCCCCTTCAATGGTGATTGCATTCTCAATCAATTTTTCAAAGGTAGGAGGACAATGAAGATTAAGCATGTAGCTTAATTCTTGATCTAAGCTATTGATGAAGATATCCATCTTTTCCTTTTCATGAATAGGATGGGAATATCGCGCAAACAACCTTCTCCACCTTTACAAAAATGTAATAAAGGATTCTCCTACTTTTTGTTTCACTTTACAAAGATCAAGCATTATTATCTGGTGTTGGATGTTGTAAGCGTATTGTGATATAGACTGATTGATTAAGTCCTCAAAAGTCTTGATGGGGGGAGTGATCTTGGAAAGCCACTCCATGGATTGCCCACCCATACTTCGTGGAAACAATCGCATTAAGTAGGTATCATCATAAGCGAATTCTAGACTCATATTTTGGAAATCCCTCACATGTTCAATGGGATTAGTTTTTCCATTATACCTATCAAATTTAGGGATTTCGCAATTTTTTGGAAAAGGGATCATTTGAAGACTCCTATCAAATGGATAAGGAGATATGTCATCAAAAACATATTTCTTTGTTGCATCCCCTTGCATCTGCTTTATTTTCCCTTGTAATTCCTTTATCTGTTGAGTAAGGGCACTAAAATCATTAGGAGGAGTTTCAGGATTTTGTTTAATGCCTTCTATATCAAAATCAGAAGGTAGTTTAGCTCCTTGATTAGCTAATGAAAGAAAATATCTTTCTTTGTTTCGTTCTAAAATCCTTTCCATAAGAGTATGGAATTGGGGATCTTGCTCTACTTCTTGAAGCTTTTCTTCTGTTAATTCGTCAATATTAAATGTATCATCTTCTTTCTCATTATGGTCACCCATTTTGCTTGTGGTAGTTTCTCCTTCATCTTTTTCCATGTGTTTTCAAGATCTCATAAAAATAGGCATGAGCTTTGTTCCAAGTTCTACCAACTTTTGATCAAAAGCGTGAAATAGTGTAATTTTTGATAGATATGAAAGTCAGAATAGAATGAAGATTCTATGACTTGAAAGATTTCTAATCTGTAGCTTATGTTGTTCCCTAATTGAAAGGATGAAAATCCTGTTGGTGGGAATTTAAGCAAAAGATCAAGAAAAGGATGATTTTGCACTCTATGAAGTTTTGATCGTAGCTTCGTAAAAGGATAGATTTGTGATAGATGCCTAATGGGATTGAGTTCTCTATTGTAGAAATTGATTTGGACGAGTAGAATATTCAATTGCAGGTTGGGGAATATAAGAAAAATGAATACGTTGAATATGGTTGTGTCTTTGAGAAAGGGCTCTTCTTTGAAAGAAAGCTTGTGAGTACAAAGGTTCTATAGCATAATCATCAGTGAAACCTCTAACACAATCATGATATCGATGAAGAAAGGTTCTATATTTAAGTAAAACCTTTCGGCTTTGATACAAGAATCATCTTTTCTTCAATAGTTTCTTGTAGCTAAGGGGTTTCTTTGGCTTTTTGATCCTTTTGAAAATGGATTTCTTAACAAAGGTTGTGGATTTCCAATCTCTTAACATGAGAGTAATCAATGTGATTGTGAGTTTTGGATGATCTTTACTGAATTAATGTATTGAAAACACATCAAGCAATTTATAGAACAGTTGTTTTAAGTCCTATACTAAACATCAAGTGTATAATCAAAATATTTTTCAAAAATTGTTTTAACAAGTTTTACACATGATAGATAGATCAAATAGACTCACTCTTAGTACTCAGATAGGTCATCATAGTAATCAACAGCCCACATCTTAGAACTGCGTTGACTCACATAGCCGTGCCACCCCTGAAAGGGCACCCGTGTTTTTGTCTTTTCCAGGTGCGTACTCAGAGTGACAGAAGTGGATACCGGATCCCCTGAGCAAACAATCCTTGGCAGTTATATGGTGAGTATCTTGGGGGGTAGATTCTTCCCTCCCCTGCACTGTGATTATTATGACGTTCGAAAACTAACTTCGGTTGGATACTACACTAAGTTCATAGTAATGGTTTCCATTCAGTGCGGCAAATGATATACTCCCTTGAGAGACCTCCCTACCTTTACAACAAAGGCTTTGGGGATGGTTATCTTGCACACTACCGTTAAAAGAGGGTTTCCCCAAATTTGCTTTAAATTTTATAGTGGGGTGGAATAGCCTGGCTTTGGCTTGAACCCACTTGAGTCGTTCCTCTTGGGTGAGTACTTTTTCCCACAAGAGCAGGCTCTCTAAAAGGTTTTATAAAAACTTGAAATTGCATGAAATGAAATAGATGAGTTTGGCATTTTGATCACCCAGTTAAGGGGAGAGCATAGGCCTATCACCATTTAAAGCAAAGCAAACAAAAGTTCAATTTTAAGCCCAAATAAAGAATTTGCTATGCTAGGTGAAGATGTTGCTTCACAAAAACATGGAGTTCTTTTTAGCCCAAAATGAAGATGAAGTGACTATCCTAGGATTGCTTTATTCCATTTAAGTGACTATCCTAGGATTGCTTTATTCCATTTAAGTGACTAGCCTAGGATTGCTTAATTTTAAATTATGTGACTATCCTTGGATTGCTTCATTCTTTTAAAATTCTTACTATCCACGGTCACGTCGGATTCAGTCAAATCTTGCTTAAGTTACAAATTACAATTTGCAGCCTTTTTAAAAGTGCGTTATAACAGACATCACGGGTGCTGAAATAGAGTTCATGAGCGTTGCAGGATGAATTAAGGGCACTGCAGGATGAATTAATTGTGTTGCAGGATGACTTAAGGGCACTGCAAGACAAATCACAGGCGCTGAACTAGGTATGAATTTTGCTGAAGCGTGTTTATTGCGCTAATACACTATTTTGGTCGTGACCTGTCAGAAAAACCTGCAAAAAGATGTTAAAATAGGGGCAAGAGCCCCACGGTGGGTGCCAAAAATGTGTGATAAATAAGTTAGTATCAAATTAAAACAATAAAAACACACAAAATGAAACTTTAAACTAAAGAAACAAAAGAAAAAAAACAGAGCTTCTTCAGAGCCGTTCCATTTTTCTCTATCTCCAGGGATTTGTTTGAAGCTGCTGCTGTCAGATTGTGTAAGCAAGGCTTCTCCGAATGGCAACCTGTAGAATGAGTATGCAATAAGGAAAGTACTTCTATCCTATATGCTGATGGGGTGAAATTGTGAAATGTTGATACGGATATGCACAGGGGCTGTGGATTATGCACAGGGGCTGTGGATTGTAGATGCTATGATATGAGGTGTATAAGCCATGATATGGAATGATTCTATACTATGCTATGATGCTAGAATGCTATGAATACTAGAAGGCTATGCTATTGCAAATTGACTATAGTTTTCTTGTATGAAAGCTTCTCTATGATTTCAAAGACCCGGCAGTCCTTTTTATAGCATTTTTGCAGGCAAGAGCCTGGCTAGGAAAGATTAACGGCTGTGAGATTGTCTAGTAGAATTGAATGGTGAGAGATGGAGAGGTTGAGAGGAAGATGGAGGATGTTGGGAGGTTGGAGAGAAGAATGGAGCCTTGTCTTCAACCCACGGGAACAAGCTTGCACAGGAACAAAGAAATTAATTTTTCTGTTTTGGAAGTTTGTTTCACAGTTATTGAAGATAATGCAAATTAATTAAATAAATAAATTTAATTTTATGTGAGTTTTAAGGAAATTAAATATTTTTGAAATATTTAATTTTAGAACTATAGAAGACTCAATTAAATATTTAAAATATTTAATTGTGGATGAGCTTTAGAAGAATTTAATTAAATATTGGGAATATTTAATTGTAAATGGAATTTAGAAGAATTAATTAAATATTGGGAATATTTAATTGTGAATGGAATTTAAAGGATAAAAATATTTAATCTTTATTTGAATAAAATATTCAAGCCAATATTATATGATAATTAATATAAATAAATCGTAATGTTTATTTAATTAATTAAGAAATGGATAAGAAAAGTGATTAAATAAACTTATTTATTTAATCGAAATGAAAGAATGAACAATATAAATAAATTATTTAGATTTATTTATACGTAGATCGAATTTAGAGATTTAATTAAATATTTAAAATATTTAATTAATTACCAGACTATTGTGATGTGACCGTTTTTAGGTGTATAGAGGAAGGTTAGCCAAAATCTTGCAAAACAATGTTAGATTAGATAATTCATCATTTAAGAATCCTAACATATTCCCCAGATTGACATTATCCTTTCACAGGAAGGAGTTTCAGCATTTCAGGCCCAGGGGCATAGACTTCCCTAGGTTGATGGTTGTTTGGAACAACTATAGGAGGAACGACAATCAGGGCATAGCAGCCTACCTATCCCAACCCGCCTTGAGATTTGGTCATTGTGAGGGTCCACCGTATAGGTCACTCTGTTTTGGCAAGAGGGTCGAAGTCCTTTTGAAGTTTGGAGGACATCAAGATCATCATTTGGGAAATTGGAGTCACAGGGAAGATTGGTTGTTTGAGTTATGTAGTTGAAATGACACTAGCAAGACGACAGCCCGCGGGTGAAGTTCCACCGAGCGGGGCCCGCGGCTTCAAAAGGTGGCCAATATAGCTCATCTATCGTTCAGGATTTTCTGGTCAAAAGGAGCGGGTGGCTGCTAGGTGATGGCCCTTCAAAATAGCAAAGGTCAGACGGTGGCCCAAAAAGGGAAACCCACGGCATCGAGTCCTTGGAAGGCCTTTGTCTCATTCATTTATCATTTGAAAGTTCTACGGCAAAGTGGAGGCTAGGTTTCAGGTAGCAGGCAGACGGGGATAGTTTTTTGTTCAAGCATGGCAGAGCATAGATGGAATTTTGATGGTGGAGGTCCACAGGAGATGACCCACTTGAGTTTTAGCACTTAGCAATTTTCATCTTTGCATTCAAAGAGCCATGACAAGATCGAGACCTGGAGGGTGGAATGCTGGACATCAAGAGTCATTCGGGACAGCAGGTTCACCATGGCAGCCCGCAGACAGAAGTCCGCTAGGCGAGGCCCGAAAAGATGTTAATACTTGGTCATTTGGAGGGTGAATGGAGTTGGCCAATAGAGGCAAGCCCAGGATCCGATGGTTGGGAGGATGGGCAAAGAAAGTCATTTAGGATGGTGAAGCACCAAGAGATTTCCCTAAGCGGACGTCCGCAAGGCGAGACCTAGGATGGATCGACACTTAAGATTTTGGCCAAGGTCAAGTTCATGGGCGATCCAAGGGGTCAGACCTAAGCACCGGAAAGGCGGGGTTGGAAAGTCGTGTGGAACAACAGAACATGAATGACGCCCCGAAGATAGAATCTCGCAGGAGCGGACCCGAACGGGTTGACGAATCGTTGGTTTGTTCCCAAGGGTTCTGAATGAAGTTCAAAGTGACCAAGTAGAGGGAGCATCTCGCTGAGGACCCAAAGGGGTCATTTTCCATTCTTAAGTTTAATTCAATTTTCAACATTGGTGACAGAAACAGGAAGGTGCAGGCCCGCTGAAGGCGAGCGCCCTAGTCGAAGAACGGTAGCAGAAAGTGCGGGTTTCACGGATGGAATATGCATCTAGTTTGAAGTTTGTCAAGATTTCATGATGTAAGTTTTGTGTGCCTTAGTTGATTTCAGTTAATTATCAAGTTTTCTTCCCTTAAAATTCTCAATTTTGCATAGAAATCCAAGAAAACTCAAAGCAAAACGCGCGGCAGAAAACCTACCTCAAGAACTCAATGAAGGAGGTCGAGAAACAATTAGCAAAGGCTCTGAGGCATTAGTGAAGCTCGTCAGGCTCGAAGGTGGTGCTAGAAGTTGGCTCTGACTATTCTCTGATCAAGTTGACAAGTGAAAATGACAGCTGGAGTTTCCTATTTATAGAGAATGTTGTATTAAATGTGCCCTATTAATGACCGTACGGTGGCCCTGGGATTGGTGAACGGTCATTTGAAAATAGCCGCGGGAAGCCTAGAGTCTGACGGGTGGACGGTAGTCAGCACTCGACCATTTGGTCATTCAGACGTGAAAGCGGCATCAAAAGCTTCAGGTTTCGACAAGTGGAGAGTAGCCAGAGCTTGGCTATTTTTGGAGTTTGGCAGCAAAAATAGCATTCATCTAGGTGGGTCCCGAAAGGTGAAAATCAGTTGAAGAAAGGCCATTTGAAATGGCCATGGGGCAACAGAAACCCATGTGGAGCAGCTCGACAAGGCAGACCTGACTGACTCCAAGGATGCCAGTTTGAAAAGCAAAGGCAAACAGCCAAGGGAACTTCGCGAAGGCCTAGAGCCTTGAAAACTTGAGGGAGGAAAATCATGGTCAACTCAAGATGAATTCTCTAAAGCTCATTGAACACTTAGAACACCAAAATAGTGGGCACGCGAAACGAGGCGGCGACAAACGTGACCCAATGAAGCGAACAGAAAGAGGGTCCCCATTCTAAACGAGGCGTGTGTGCTGAAGGCACAACAATTTACATGCTATAATTTCCATTTACTTTAAGAGCAAGGTCCAAAAGATAGTCATAATTAGACCCTTACTAGGTATGAGGCGAGATAAGGATCTTTTTGAATAGTGGTATGGAGAATAGAAGAAGGCAGTAGCTTGGACAAAGAGAGGACAGTCATCAAATAAGTGACAGTGATATGATTTTTTAGTATGATGTTCAATAGTGTAATAAAGGGGATAGTCCTTTCATGGGAATTCTCCCTAATGCTACTACTTATACATCATTAGTTAATGCATACTACAAATTGGGTATTATAGATAAGGCTATGGAATATGTGAGCCGAATGAAGGAAAAGGGTTGTACCCCTAATATCACAACATACACTACCTTAATGCATTAAAACTTTGAAATTTGTGACTAGGGGAAGGCCAAGAAGAACTTAAGTGGGATGCATAGGAGTGACTACACACCTAATCTTGTAACATACAATGTCTTCGTATGTGGTCTATGTAAAGAAGGGAAACTAGAGAGAACTAATAGGGTTGTTGATAAAATGTTGGACAAAGGTTTCCCTCTCGATGTTTTATGTACAACACTTTAATTCATTACTCTCTGTAAGGGATGGCATCGAGGAAAAATGGAGGCAAGATGGTTTTTCCCCACTAGATTTTATAGCTTTAATCTTTCGGTTCCTAATATGCGAGCAATTTCAAGTAGCTCAATTTTGAATGATGTGGGTGCAACGAGGCTCCCCGGTGATCATGAAATTCAATTACTTTTTACACTTTGGATTCAATCAAACTTATCTGATAACATGCATGCTAACTTTGAAGCAATGGCGCATACTTCCAGCTTGGCATTGCTCTTTTCACAAAATGAAGAACTCAAATCATTGCACAATTATCCGATCTTCTCAACTTTCCTTGTCTCTAAGGGATTTCGATTGAGCTAACTAGTGATTTACCTCCATCAAGGCATAGATCATTACTTTGTCAACAGGCATGCATGCATTTGCAGCCAAGGCTCATAACATTTTGGAGATAATTGATGCATCTTGGGCATTGCTTGTCAAGCCCATGCCTATTATTGAGTCCCAATGATAAATAACCTATATCATGAGGAATACTCAATATTAGAGTGAGCATTTTTTATGTCCCTTCGAAATCCCAAAAACAGGAAGAAAGTATACTTAAGGAATGTTTTCGGGGAGAGAAATAAATATCAGTGGAACAAAATAATAAGTCCCTTTTAAATACTGATGGAAGCATAAAATGTGGTAAAATAAATTCACAAGCATTGGATTTAATAAAAATTGGGTGTGGGGGTAAAATGTTAAAATAAATGTGCAAAGTAAAGATTTATTAAATAAGAAATATAGCATGATATTATTTTTTTTGGTAGTAACATAAAATGTAGTTGTAAAATATTTTCACTGGGGAGTGAGATATTTTCATTAGGGGAATTAAGAGGATATAAAAATCATGGAGTGGGTAATTGTTTTTACCCAAAGAGTATTTTTCAAATTTGGGTGAAAATACAATTGTTGGAAAAAGAAGCTTAAATAATCAAGATTAATTTTCATAGGCATGCAAAGACAATGAAGGTTAAAATTAAATATTTTTGTTGAAGATAATCAATGTAATGAAAAGCTGCACTAGATGGACATGTGAAGGGTCATAACCTTGAGAATACAAAGTATATATGTAAGATAAACTCAAAAGGAAAGAGAATCAGTTAGATCAGTTGCATTAGATAATAGATATATCATCATCTAGCCATTATAGAATAGAACGCATGAAAAGGACTTCTGATGTATTGTAAAATATTTTGAAGTAATTAATGGAGAATAAAATTTAACTTAGTGGCCAAAATTTTGGTGTTCAATTGTTTGTTGATATTAATTCATAGATGGTATCTTGTTTTCTCTAGAGTGGTCTTTCCTTGCTATTCAAAATGAATGCATCAAGCATACATTTAGTTTGTCAAGACACATTTTTTGCCTCTGTGTGATTCATTTTGATTGGTTTCTATAAGAAAGAATTAAACTCCTTTTAAGTGATCCATTTTAATTGGTTTCTTTCAAGAATTAAAATCCTTTTAAATAAGTCATCTTAATTGGTTTCCTTCAAAGAAAGAATTAAATCCTTTCAATTAGTCAAAGTAACCTATGGAGATATCATTGGGATTAATAAGAAGAGCCTAGTAACTGATAACCTTGCACGTTTATACAAGGTATAAACCTTTGAATGTGCTAAACAATTTGAGTTAAGCTAGAAGTAGGACACATACATCATATATATCTTGACCCCATTGCCCAATAGGATAAAACACTGATCAATTTCATTTAAAACTACATTTCATAAAAGCTTCATTCACACTTTTCTAGTTTTCAATTGTAGGAGTAGAAGTTAGGAACAGTAGTTAGTTTAGCATTCAAGTTATCTATTTCAAACCTATATGCCAAATTGGAGTCGATAGGGAAAAGGATAATTCAAATTCCACAAATTCAATCTACTTAATAGTCAAGGTACACTCACCTAGGTATAGTAGA
>VDFB02329324.1:0-16282 GCA_007258455.2 Sequoia sempervirens | reverse complement strand
GATGTGCTAAAGGAAAGCATGCAAGGGAGAAATTTTCAAAAGGCAATGCATGGAGGGCCCATCATGCCCTTCAACTTGTTCATTCTTATATTTGTGGTCCTATGCAAACAAAGAGTTTGGGTAAGTCATCATATTTTATCACTTTTATAGATGATTACTCACGAATATGTTGGGTGTATTTTTTGAAGGCCAAAGATGAAGCCCTTGATACATTCAAGAGGTTTAAAGCACTTGTGGAAAATGAGAAAGGGTGCAAAATCAAATGTTTAAGGACTGATCGTGGAGGAGAATTTTGTTCAAAAGCCTTCCAAGATTATTGTGAGGTGAATGGCATCAGGAGGCAACTCACCACTGCATACACACCTCAACAGAATGGAGTAGTTGAAAGGAAAACCCGAATAGTGGTAGAAATGGCAAGGAGTATGTTACAAACCAAGGGGTTAAGCAATGCTTTTTGGGGTGAAGCAATTGCTACAACAGTGTATATTCTCAATAGAAGTCCCACCAGTGCACTCAAAAATATGACTCCTTATGAAGCATGGTATGAGAAAAGACCTAATGTTAATCATTTCAGAGTTTTTGGTTGTTTGGCTTATGTCCATGTACCTGATCAGAATAGACAAAAGTTAGATGCAAAAAGTGAGTCATGTATTTTTGTTGGATATAGTGAGGAAAGTAAGGCTTATAAATTTTTTAATCCTCTCACTAATAAGCTTATTGTGTCAAGAGATGTGATTTTTGATGAAGGGGGAGTTTATGGTCATCAAAAAGGCCATATGGAGAAGTCAAAATCTGTTATTGTTGATGATATTGATCATGAGCAGCCCACTAATGTTTCTGCTGCAAGTGCTACAAATCCATCAAGTAGCCCCTCCTCTAGTTGTTCAATTCCAATTGCAAGTCCACCTTCAACTCCAAGTTCTAGAAGGAAGGTGAGAAGTTTGAGAGATATTTATGAAAGGAGTGCAAATCAAGCACATGAAGAAAATCCAATAGGTGAGACAGTTAATTTTGCTTTACTTTCCAAGGCTGATTTTGAACCATCATGTTTTGAAGATGCAAGTACTAATGAGTTATGGGTGCAAGCAATGAAAGAAGAGATGGATTCCATTCATAGGAATGACACTTGGGAGCTTACAGAGCTTCCACATGACAAGAAGAAGATTGGCACCAAATGGGTCTATAAGATTAAGTATAATAGTGATGGGAGTGTTGAAAGGCACAAGGCAAGATTGGTTGCCAAAGGCTTCACCCAGAAGTATGGGATTGATTATGAAGAGACATTTGCACCGGTTGCAAGACAAGAGACCATCAGAATGTTGATTTCATTAGCAGCTCAAAAGAATTGGAGCATACATCATATGGACGTGAAAAGTGCCTTTTTGAATGGGTACTTAGAAGAGGAAGTGTATGTGGAACAGCCACAAGGTTTTGAAGTGCAAGGAAAAGAAGATCAAGTCTACAAGTTGAAGAAGGCTTTGTATGGCCTCAAGCAAGCACCACGAGCATGGTATGCTAGGATTGATGGATATTTTCAAGACAATGGCTTTCAAAAAAGTAAGAGTGAACCTACCCTTTACTACAAGCAAGAAGGTAATGATATTCTTATTGTAAGTTTGTATGTTGATGATTTGCTGTATATGGGTAGTAGTTCTAAGATGAAATATGAGTTCAAAATTGCTATGATGAAAGAATTTGAGATGAAAGATCTTGGTCTCATGAAATATTTTCTAGGAATGGAGGTTTATCAATGTAAGAATGAAATTTTCATTTGCCAAACCAAATATGCAAAAGATATGTTGAAGAAGTTTGACATGGTTGATTGTAAACCACACTCCACTCCAAGTGCTCATGGAGTTGTGTTGTGTAGAGATGATGGTGTTGAAGTTGTTGATGAGACTACTTACAGAAATATTGTTGGGAGTTTGATGTTTCTAACCCACACAAGGCCTGATATTGCATATTCAGTTTCACTTGTTTCAAGGTATATGACAAATCCATCTGAAGTGCATATGAAGGCAGCCAAGAGAATTTTGAGGTATGTGAAAGGCACTCTAGATTTTGGTATTCATTACTACTCTTCTAAAAAGTTCAATCTTGTTGGCTTTAGTGATTCAGATTGGGGAGGTAGTTTGGATGACCGAAAGTCTACATCTGGTAATTGTTTTTCTTTGGGTTTTGGTTTAATTACTTGGAGTTCAAAGAAGCAAAGTATTGTTGCCCTCTCTTCCATAGAAGCATAGTATGTTGCAGTCACTTCAGCAGGTACACAAGCATTATGGCTTAGAAAACTTCTTGAAGAAATTGGAGAGATACAGGTTCAGCCTACAGTGATTTTTTGTGACAACATTAGTGCCATTAAGTTGGCCAAGAATCCTGTTCATTACAACAGGACAAAACATTTTGATTTAAAACACCATTTTATCAGAGATTTGGTGCAGAAGAAAGTAGTTGAATTGAAATACATCAGCACTAAGGAACAGTTAGGAGATATTTTCACCAAAGCAGCTGCAAAAGATCAATTTTTGACACTCAAAGATCAGATTGTGAGCCCTCTTAGCATCAAGGGGGAGTATGTTGACAATTGATGTTGCATTGCTCCATACGTTTCTTCTATTCTTGGTCTTGTGTCAGTCTTTGTTGGTTGGAATAATGCATGTTACATGCAATGGCCGTTTTTTATGTTTAGTCTATTTTGAGTCTCTGTTTTTCCTTTGAATAATGCATGCTTTGCATGCTCTATTTTTTGGTAGTAATTTCATGTTTAGCAGCAACATTCGAGGTAGTGGAATCATTGTTTTTTATTTAAGTATGAATAAAGAAGATAGCTTGTTGTAGCCTGAAAAATATATATAGAAAATATGTGTATTACAGTGGCTCTGTTTTGCCCTGTTTTCTGATAAATAAAATCAGTTTGTGTGTCTGATAAAATATTGTTTTCTATTATGTTTTCTTTACTTTCTATTTGGATTTATTAGCTGGTTTTGGAAGCAGGGGTCTTTTTAGATTCTACATTAAGTTCACATCGTTGATTTAAGGATTGAAAAGGGAAGAAAAAGACAAATAAACAAAAACCAAGATATTTTATATAAATGGAAAAACAACTTTACAAAGCTTCAGCTCTTTCTTACAGAACATTATATTATTATTTACAATTGAAACAAGAGATAGATTTAGCTTCAGCTCATCATCAGACACCGATTACATTCCTTTTGCTCTATTACATATTGAGCTTTCATCTCCTTGTCATCTCCTTACAAACTTAGCTTGAGCTCTTTCATACAGTCATACTCCAGACTTCTCATCTCATTGAACAAAAAAACCTTTACTTATACCATTCCATGCCATCACAATATCCTAGGTCATTCAGACACTTTGTGATGAGAGACTCATAATACTCTCATTTAAAATCATTTTCTGTTGAAAAGACTTGTTATTTTTGTTAATTGACATGACTAGCGGTAGATTATAGATTAACATATTTACATACTTTGCTTATGTTTAGCTAAAGTGGTGGATGTATTTGAATTAATGGTTTATGTTAAATGCTTTACTTTATGATGATATTAATGAGATAACTATGCAATGTCAATCTTTTTACTACCATAATTGTTGGAATTTTTTTAAGGGTTTTATAGAGTGCATTTTAAAGACTGATGATGAAGTTAAACTCCTTGTTTAATTAAGGGAAATAATCATGCCATTGATCAACCCAGCTAGATGATGAATCACTCAAGTCCAATTCAGCTTCTTTGTAGTTGGTTATGGAGCCTCTACCCTCAGTGCCAATCTGACATATTACTCTATGTCCTGCTTTAGTCCTATTTCAGTTCTGCTTTAGCTTTGCTTTAATCTTTATTTTGGTTGCCTTAAATCTTTGCAATTAGTGCCATGTTAGGAATCTAATAAGGATATAGTTATAAATATCCATGTTTTATTTTTAGTTGGAAGTTAGATAATTTCCAATCAGACTTATGCAATTCAATGGCAATACTTTGTTTTGCATCCCACTTTGATCAATTGGAATGAAAGCAAGAAGTTAATTCAATCACTATGTTAAGGGATCTTACCTGAGGAAGAGCAGGGCCCGCTCAACCAAAAGGATTGATCATGTGTTGGTATTTTACTGAGTTATGTTAGTTTTGTTCATTAGTGCTAAGTTTGAAATGTTAGATGTCAATTATGGAATGACAAGTTGTTGAATCATTTATTGAATGTTAAATCTGAATAGTTAAATCAACTTGAATTGCCTTTAAGTTTAAGTTCTTGATGGTTGGATTGATTTGTTATATTCATTATAAGGTTTATTAAGTTAATCAGATTTAAATGTTGTTAGTAAGAGTTAAGTTTGGAATTAGTTGTTAAGTTTAAATAGAAGCAATGATGGAACTTGTGGAAAGATGGAATTGAGGTTTGTTGGAAATCTGTTGATGGAAATATTTATGCTTTCTAGATTAATTTTCATTTCATTACATTTTATTTATGTTCTTAAAAAAGTATTTAATTTCTAGTAATCTTAAATTAGATTTCTTTTGAAAACAACATAGAATTAATTTGAATTTCATATTTTAGATTAAGAATTAAAGTAATGTTAGTCTTCTCCATGAATCGATCTCAACCAAGTCTAATGAATTCAAAAATAATTTGACAAAATATTAATTTAGGAAATAAGATAGAATTAATCCTTAGGAATTAGTCATTGCAGTTTAGCTCCTGAGAGCTCCTAAAAGCTCCTAAAAGTTCCTAAAGGAGCCAAATCAATACCTAAAGTCACTTTTTTTAGTGCAAAAGCCCCAAAAATCTGTGAAAACCATCCTTATCGCATATAGCTTTGAGACACATCTGATTCAATAAACAATTGACTAAATGATGCAAGTTGTGACATCAACGATCTTGCACATCACAATGACTTCACAGTCTTCCATGTCGGCCAAGTATAATTTGAATTAGATCACCACAAAACATGTTCGCATGAGAAAAAACCTTGAGATATTTAGTAAGGCCTTGCACGCTAGCATCAGACCCAAAAGTTAGGTCACACAAAAATTTCTTACCACATTATCAAGGGACCCATAAATAGGTCATACAAAAGATATATTCATTGCATAACATAATTATTAGAAGATAGAAAACTTTGAATTACATGAAATATATTCTAGAACTGATAAGAATTTCACAACCAAGACCAAATCTTGATTATCATCAATTTTAGTATCAACCAAAGAAACATACCAAAACTTTTAACATTCCACATGAATGTCTAGATAACAAGGTCACCTTGAGTAAGCTTTCAGCACAACATCCAACATCAAAAGATTAGTCTTCATGATTATGAGGTGATTGACTTTCACAAATGTCCCAGAATAAGTACTTTATTTCCAAATCAAAGATAACAATCATTCTACATAACATCATAGTACAAGATAGGATAAATCATTATTTTGTATCATCTAGAAAACAACCTTCTAGATATAGGTTTTGAAATCAATGAAACCAATGTTAAATCATCTCAAAAACTTCTCAACAATCTCCCCCTTTGGGATTGATGAAAAAATAGCAAAAACTCAAAAACACAAAACTTCAAAACTCCTAGCTCCCCCTTTGACAAGCAATTCACTACCTCTTCTTGTTTTTGTTTTCTCTTCATTCCCCCCCCCCCCCACTTTTTTCCATCAAAGGAAAAGGGAAAAATAAGAACATTTAGTAGATCAAGTAAAAATAAAACTTTTCACATAAAACATTTTGTTGTACTTTTCTTTCACAATTGGAAGAAACCTCTTCCAAGCTAGCACTGCAAAAACCATTCTTACACACATACTATTTAGTAGAGTCAATAACATAAATGAAGATGACCAGTCCTGAGATAGTTACTAACATTCACAATCCTTTGTATCAAAAATTATACTAGCGATATGATCCAACCAAACCTCAACAATTTCTTTGACCAACCAGAAAGTTTTAACCAAATCTCCTCTCTATCTCTGAACAATAGCATGCCACCGGAGACAATACTTGTAGATGTCAGACATCTCCTTAATGCATTATTTTCTGTCGCCAATGGGTTCGGATAACTTTTTTTGGATTTGAAACATCTTCTCTTAATCATAGCTTGGAACTGATGTCCTTGAGATCTTTCCAACAACATCCTTTCTTCAACAACTTCTACTAGATCTTTCGGTAATGAGTCAAAAACATACGAAATAGTAATACCCTTTTTGAGTAGATAATCAACCAAGGTATCATCAATTCTAAGTGTATTGAATGGAGAGAAGGCATACAAAATTTCCCAAATATTTTCATATTACCTTCATCCAACATCGAATTAACTTCATCTAGATCGAGAGAGTCTAATTGAGGTAGAGAATTTTCTTACTTCTCCTTCTCTTATAAGATATATCAATGACATCCTTCGTGTTAATTTTCCTCTTTTTAGGTTCTGGAGGGGAACCATCAATGACAACCTATAACTCTTTCTTACCAAAGGAGGAACCCACCTCAAACTGACTAGATGCTATCACACCAGAGCATAGATTCTTTTGCAAGGATAATAAATAAACTTTTCATGCACCTACTTTGTCTTCCATACATTCTACATACCTATAGACTTGCTTTTCGATAGAGATTCTAGACTTCCACTTAACATTCTCCTTTGAGAGTAGCAAACTCAAAAAGTAAAATACTAAACATATGAGCAAAGACCCAAACTAGAAAGGATAACTCTCACCAAAAGACATTCTAAAATTCTCAATCAAGTTTTTCATTATGAGGCTTCACTAGTCAAACTACTTATTTTCCTTCACCATCTTATGTGCAAGATATACAACAATAGCTAAAGTAGAACCTTCACGATTTTGGAAAAAAAAATTGTAAGTGATGCCATACGCAACATACCTTACTTGAGGATCGACAATGGTGTTTATTAGGAGAGCTCAAAGGTCTTTGTTGATACCAGTAAATTCCTCCATGTCTATATTTCACCATTTTCTTCCCAAGGAGGTCACCAACACTGCACAATCCATTAATAGATTCAATGAATTCCTTAGTGATTATTCATCATCAAAGATTGCGCCTCTCCAACAATGTTATTAGAAATTAAGTAAGCGGGGGACTGATTTGTGCTACACTAAATACCTCTAGGATTTTTATAGAAAGCTGGTTCTTCTTTAGGCTTTGGGGAAAAGGGTAGAAGAAAATGTAAACATAAAACATAAAAATGGTGATGGACAAATTCTTTTACAACGTTTCAAACCCAAGCATTCCTATGAGTGATATAATTAGACATAGAATGCAACAACCCTTCATTTTTGGAAAGAGAATGAACAACAAAGGCTAACAACAAGCACAACTTTTATAAATTCAAATATTTCTATGGGTAGTGTTCATTAAGGTCCTATCAAACATAAAGATTTCTAAGAGTAAGAAAAAAAATTCATAAATTTCATAAACTCTCTCTCCTAATACAACATAATATAAAAAAACAACAACCCTTTAGAAAAACAAAGAAGTCCAATGACATAATCAAGTTTTCACAAGTTATTATTCTAACATACAAGATACAACATGGAAATCAATGACTTAAACTATTCAAATTCAGCTTGACACAGTGTTTCATTCAGAATGAATGTATAAAAAAGGAAAGCTTGATAAAGGCCATACATGCACGGTCTCAAAGATTTTTTCTCAATAGTTCATGTTTCAAATATCAAATGAACTCTAAAAGAGAGGTTGGATTCCAATCCGACAATAGTTTGAGCTTTAAAAGATATAAGATGCCAGAGAAAAGTAGTTCTACAACTTTTACTCTTCATTAAAGCAAGCTTCAATCTTCTTGGTGATGGCCAACATGGCATTTTTTAATAATATTTTTTTCTTTCTAGCCTATTGGGCCTGCTTGGTAACAAGAAAATGATCTTAGAGACTCTAAGGGACATCAATGCTCTGTGCTACAATGGAAGCACTAGGAGGGAGTCTAAGAAGGGTGATAGAAGGATAAATCTTAGATGTATGAGCTTGCGGTGATGCAAAAGGGAGCGTTATCATGGAAAAAATTTAGGATACCAAATTGAGATTGGGTGCGGGAAAGACTAGTTGAGGTGAAAAGAGAAATGGTTTGAAGGAGAGGTGCCTTTCCTAAAACAGATGGGTCAGGAGTGACAGGTAACATGAAGGCTTTAGCTATTTCAATGGGGGCCCTTGACAGGGCAATTAAAGAATCAATAGTGGTTGAAGTGTATGATGCTCATTTGGCATGTGGGGTAGCTTCAGAGGATTTGTTTAAAGTGGTAGGGGTTTATTCAAGACTACCAGCTCAGGGAGCAAGGATAGAGGATTCCTTTCTAGAGGAGGATGCATAGGAGTAACCAAAGATGCATAAGGAGGAAGAAGAGAGGGAGTAAAATATCCCTAGGCCATAGTGGCTGCAACATTTTGTAGGAAAAACTCCACTTCTTATCCTCTAGTTGTTGTGTTGGGCTTACCTAGATCTTGGACCTATCTTCGCATTGCATGATTGGAACTAGTATGTTATGATCATCTAGTAGTTAATGCCTTTGAAACTTGGCCTATGATGACCGCAATGGACACTGTTGGGGACTGTCGGGTCCTTTTTCTTTTATTTCGGGCACTAGGGAAGGTTGTGGCTTGTGAATCCCTTTGCCTTAAGTCTCTTCGACTATTAAATTCCCAAGGTCAAGAAACCCAATTCAAAACGTGTTCCTTGTCAATTTCATGACTGGTCTCTAGATTTCTATTGTTGGAGTCATCCTCTCAATCATAAATTTCCTCGAACTCCTCATCGTGTGGATGAAAGTTACCGAACGAGGCACTTGGGAATCTCATCTCTTGTGAGAATCCCCAGAAGTCTCCCTTTTTCATTTACAACCATCCCCTATACTTCAACTGTATGTTGATGGATTTTCCCATCAGGATGTTCTTCTAATACTCTATTTGTAGCTTATAGAAACTTAGCCATTTTGGTCACTTGAGTGGAATGCGAGCCAAGTCAATGTATACCTTTGACCATTCTCGAGTCAAATTCTTCCCTCTCAAAATATTCTCGATTCTCATTGTTCTATCTGAAGTGCTTTGTCAGGTTATAGGCCCACTTTTCACAAATGAGAGATAAGCCTAGGGTCGCCAATAGATTTTTCAGCTCTCCCTCAGCCTTTTGGTTGTTTAGTGTTACTTGATAGTTAGCAGTCAGTAGGGGAAGCAAATATATCATTGTTTTGTTTTTTTTTGGTGCCATAGAAATTTTTGACAATGGCTTCCTAACAACATGCCTCCAATGTGAAAACTATTTCCATTAAAAATGTGGCAAGTCAAAAAGGCTCCTAAACAAAACTATGAAATATGAGAAATGTGAAATCCTTGCCCAAGAAATAATCCATTTTGGTTAGCGGATCTTCCATCCATTGTATGATGTCAAGAGAGAAATGACCAATAAGGCATGGCAACAAATCTTAAAGCACTGGCATTAGAAAATGATCTACAAACTAGTAATAATCCCCTATTTTTAAAAGCACATATGTCCATAGAGACTGGCTAGAGACAACCCCTTACATCCAACCTAGACACTGGTATATTTCTCTCCAGCCACTCAGAATTTTGATGCAAAATCAAATGAGCCTAGAAAGAAGAATACCTGAATTTAGGCTCAATACTATAATTCTTTAGCTATTCTAGCATGTTTCCAGCTATCACCTCAAGAAAATCATAGTACCTCTAGCTCATTTGTCTTTTGAGCGCAAAAGAAAGACCCAACTGAAAAGGGTTGAACTCCTCATGGTTGTCAAGGCCAAAAACCTAGGCCAGCATTGAGAACATAGACTATGTGTCCTTAAATTTCCTATGTGAAAGAGGAAAGAGACGATGACCTATCTCTGGCCATTCCTTTCCTTTGTCCTCATACAATTTTCTTTTCTCCGGCCTTTTCTTTCATGAAGATGTCCATCTTTTCTTCATCAAAATGTTCAACACCCCAAGTCATGGGGATAGACAACATATCTCGTATGACTTCTCAAATATATTTTTTTGATCAGTACCTAAATATTATTTTTTATTTTAATTTTCTCAAATATATATTGAAGAAGGAAAATTTTTGAACACATATGATTTTTGTAATGCTATGCATTGTATTGGGTTATTTTTATATTATGATGCCTTTTTTTTGGAGAACAACGCGCCCACCCATAACCTACATAGTAACTCTTAGTATGTCATTATTTTAGGAATCTTTCCTTTGATGTGGCACACTTTTTTATATTATGATGCCTTTTTTTAAGGGGAACAGCAACATCCACCCATAACCTACATAGTAACTCTTAGTATTCTTTATTGTGGGACTCCTTGCTTTCACGTGACACATTTTTAGGGTTTTAACATTCTACTTATAGCATCCATCTTCTTTGTCTACTATCGGCTTTTGAGTTACCTCAGATACCTAGTGTAAATCTTGTAAGTGTTTAAGTTCAAGGCCCACAACAAAGATCTGTTGGAGGTAAACAATTTGGATCATTTTATTAAAAGAATCTAATTTTTACTTTTGGAATGATGTTATGTTGTTGTTTACTACAGTAGAATAAGTTGTTTATTTACTTTTATTTTTTTCAGATTCTAGATTGATAGATCTGTTAGTGTTTTGGAGGGTACAAACAGTATACGTGTTCACAAAAGATGGCGGCCAATTGAAGAGCACAACTGATATTGGATTCCATTTTAACAAGATAAAATAGACAGCCACGGATGACTTAAGAAGGAAATACAATTAAGGGACCCAGAAAGCCAAGAAGATTGCATACAATGGAACTTCAGATCTTAGAAAATCTAAGGGCATGGGCTACAGGTTAGTGGCATGAACATGTAGTTTCTCACATTAGAGATAAACTTAGAAACATCTGGGAATATTTTCAGCTCTGCAATAACTATATCTATACAAATCATATGGCTGAGATGATTCTCTCTTGACTGACATGGCCCTATCTTTATGTGTTTGATGAGCTTCGCTTGTGGTGGAGATCTGAGCATGTGGGGGGGATTATATTTGGGTAATTCAGGAAAGAGAGGGTTGTTCCAGCCATATAATTTGTATAAATATAGATGTCAAGGAGCTGAAATATTCTCAGATGTTTCAAATTTACATCAAATGTGAGAAACTGTTTGTTCATGCCGCTAAGTTGTACCACATGCACTTAGATTTTCTGAGATTTGGTGTTCTATTGTATGTATTCTTCTTGGCTTTTAGGGTCACATGCACTTATGTGTTCTATTTTCAATTTTACATCAAATGTGAGAAGCTATTTGTTCATGCCGCTAAGTTGTACCACATGCAGTTAGATTTTCTGAGATTTGGTGTTCTATTGTATGTATTCTTCTTGGCTTTTAGGGTCCCTTAATTATATTTTCATTTGTCCTTTTCTGTATTAAGTCATCCATGGGTGTCTATATTATCTTATTAAAATGGATCTAGAAGGCCTTCTTCGGACGAGTTAAACCAGATTACAAAGGAGCTGGCAATCTTATACTGCATGTTGACTGTAACAGTCATGTGCATGCATGAACTATATTTAGAATTGGTATGCAAAACCTCTGTAAGGAGAGGCCATATGTAATAAATTTATCATCAGAGGAATAAAGACTGCTATATTTGTGTAAAAGAATTTTTTTTTTTTTTTTTTTTTGTTTTGTTTCCTCTCTTCTTTGTTTCTGTGTTTAAGTGCTGCCCTATTTTTTTGTTTCTGTCAATTTTCTTTGTGTTAGACTGTGCTTTGAAATTTTACATTTTATTGGTTTCCAGATGCCAGAAGGAGAGAGAAATGCAAGAAGGAACGATCACATGTAATTAGTGTTTATTGCACGGTGGGGTAGGGTTTTATGAATTTTATGAAAGCACAATTAAATATTCTGGGTTGTCTTACAAATTATGTGTTTTATGAATAAGTTCGGGGTAAATTTTTTAGCAGTATGTCTTAAGGAAAAAGAGTGAATAGCGGAGCTTTGGAAATTCATGGGTAGATCCATCAGAAATAAAAACATTTGAGTTATTTGCTTTACATTCCGATAAAGGAAGCTGTTGACACGCCTAAAATAACGTTTTTCTTGTGTGTAGCAATAATTTTAAATGCAAGGAATTTTGTGGTAACAGTAATATGTCAGGGAATATCTAAATGTCTTGCACTTAAAAGTATTGATGCACAGAAGCAAAAACAAGTCTGTCAACAGCCTCCTTCATCACACCGATCTACCAATGAATTCACTTCTTCTTCTTGCATATTAATACATACTGTTTAGAAATATTCCAGAATCTTATTCTAGAATACATAGCTTGCAGTTTAAATCCTGACAGAGAAGTGGCTGGTGGATAAGAGGAGATGTATTTAGAATGCACGATCGCCTCAGTGACTTGGGAAGACTAATGGCGGACAAAGCGGTCTCTCCTCGGTTGTGGACGGCCAGAGCATCTCAGATCTATGGCGTGCCGCATTTCAATATCTCTAAAATAAAAAACATAAAAAGCCCTGATTTCTTATTTATTGATTCTTTTAGCGAAAAATTTAAATTTAAACATGATTCTTGAATGCAGCATGAAAAGGGATTAAAAAAAATGCTGGAAGAGTCAAATGACGGGTGTTACGATCACTTTTGGAACTCCTCCCTCGATGCAAGAATTTAATATTTTATACGAATTTTAAATAAATGTGGTGGTAAATCTACTGCTGTCCTGTGGCTTTGAATTGAGAAGGCACGATGGAAAGAACTCCTTCGTGGATTCCTGTGAGACAGTTGCAGTATTTAGTATTTTAGGGACTTGAATAACTACAGAGCATTTCGGCAAGTCAAATCAACATCCAGGTAGTTTGTTGCAAATTATTATTTTTACAGCAGGGATGTGATGTGTTTGATTTGATTGTATGAGTTTTAATTTAATTCTTGTATTAAATCTTGTATTCAAAATGTACATTTCAGAATAGTAATTTTGTGACCACTATTTTGGATGTTAATTTTGAATTCCAAGACAGTTTTTAGTTAAGATGACTGATTTTTTCCATTGTGGCGGATTGCAAAACCTTCCAGATTAAATAAAAATGTAAAATCATCTGGAAGAATGAGTTATAATTGATGCACCCCTCGAGTCGGGCATTCAAGGGACGTCTTTCCCAAAATCAATGGCAAAACTCAGCAATCTTAAAACTCTGAGATTTGAACGAGTCTGTCTAGGATTTGAATTAGCTATAACCGTCTGAAATAAAAACATTTCAATTATTTCCTTTACATCCCGATAAAGGAGGCTGTTGATAAGCCTCTAATAGCGTTTTGCTTTTGTGCAACGATAATTTTAAGTGCAAGGCATTTTGTTGTTAAAGATGATTTTTGTCAATTAGAGTAAGATAATAGTATAAAATTATTACTGATTGTTCAACTATTAAAATATGTGATGTTTAAATTGAATATTATAAATGTTAATTACTATAATCTAGCAATAGATTAATTGTACAATAAATTTACAAAAAGAAATCTGATTTATAACAATTAATACAACTGAGTTAATCAACAACTAATAATGGTGGAAGCAAAAGTAACAGAAGCCAATCACAAATGGACAATAACACAAATTTGACATACAAATGTTGGGTCTTCTATTCAGCCTAACAACAAACTTTTCTTTCGAAAATACAATATGAGTTTGCTGCAACAATGTTACATTTATAGAGCCTAGCTGCTTTACTAAGCGTGCAAGAAAATAGTCTTTCCTTGTTTTCTTTGGCTTTAATTACACATAAAATCGCTCTTGGATTTATCTTATCCTCACAAACTCAAAAACATTCTATTAAAGAATAAAAATCCCACTGTTGCTAAAAATCCAACTCGAATTGTTTTAAAGCATATCCAACTCAAGTTACTTTAAAGTGCTTTAAAGCATATCCAACTCGAGTTGCTTTAAAACAACTCCATATCCCACCTTTTGAGCTACAAAAATCAATACTTCCTCTTAGCGAGGAAGGTGTTCTACACCACACCCAACTTGTCCCTAAAGAATTCAAACCTGCTCTTCATCAAGGCCTTCATCAGGATATCTGTCATCTGTTCATCCATAGGAATATAATTGAGTTTCACTATCCCATTCTCCACACAATCTCTGATGAAGTGGTACTTGATCTCAATGTGCTTTGATTTGTCATGAAACACTAGATTCTCAGAGAGTTTGATACAACTCTGATTATCATAGTAAATGATGGTAGGATCTAGCTCATTATCAAAGAACCTAGCTAGAAGCTTTTGAAGCTAGATAGCGTCACATGTAGCCATATTAGTTGCCATATACTCAGCCTCTGCAGAAATCAGGGCAACTGACTTTTGTTTCTTGTTGTACCAAGAGACCACTCCTTCTCCCAAACTGAACTACACCCTGAAGTGCTCTTTTGATCGGCTGTATTGCTTGCCCAATCTGGATCGGTAAAACCCCTAAGCTTCACTCCATCCTGTTGAACATACTTCAACCCATAATCAACTATACCTCAGAGATATCTGAAAACATGTTTCGCAGCGATCCAGTTCACACATTTAGGTTTGACCATAAACTGACTGAGTGAGTTTATTGCAAAAAAAATGTCTGGCCTGGTGTTGACCAGATACATAAGAGAGCCTATCAATTGTCTATATAAAGTTTGGTCTACTACCTCTTATTTGGAAACATCAATCTTCTTCCAATTGGTCACGAGTGGCATTGACATAGGCTTATAGTTATCCATCATGAATCACTTCAAGATATCAATTAAGTACTCCCCTTATCCAAGAAAGATTTCTCCCTCTTTCTACCACAACTCTAATCCTAGAAATTAGTGCATCAACCCTAAGTCTTTCATCTCAAACTCTCCTACAAGATCGTGCTTACAATGTGCTATGAGCTCCTTTTAATCTGTGAGAAATAAGTCATTAACATATAACACCAATATGAGAAGTTCTCCTTTCACCTGAACATAGTACAGGCTTAGATCCGCCTCACTCTTGATAAATCCCACACTCTGCAAGTAACTGTTAATACATGAATACGACACCTTGGGAGCCTGCTTGAGTCTATACAGTGCTCTTTTGAACCTGCATACATGAGAATCCCTCCCATATGCTTCAAATCCTTTTGGCTTCTCTATGTAAATCTCTTTCTCAATCATTCCATTGAGGAAGGTCATCTGTACATCCATCTAGTAAATCCTCCAACCCATTTGTGTCTCTATAGAAATGATAGCTCTTAGGTATGAGTACCTGGCTACTGGAGCGAAAGTCTCATCATAGTTGACTCCTTCCTTTTGAGAAAACCCCTTAGCCACAAAATGAGCTTTGAAATTTTCCACACTACCATCTTCAACATGCTTAATCTTATACAACCATCTTGAGCCCACCACTGACTTATCTTTTGGTCGTGGTACTACCTCCCACACACTATTCTTCATGATGGAAGAATACTCTTCTACCATGGCATCTCTCCATACTTGGTGCTTGGATGCCTCCTAAAAGATGGAAGACTCTACTTCAATTAATTTACTCATAAGTACCACATACTCAGAATAATGTCTCAGAGCCTTTCTCTGTCTAACTGAATCTTGAGGATCACCTACATATTCTTATGCCTCTCTCAATGTCTGCTCAGCTACTCTGTTTCTCCTCTTCTCGGTAATAAGAATCTGAGACTAGGGAATTATTTGTTCTTCCTTATGATCAGCTTACTCAGCCTACTTGCTCTGCTCTCCAGCTTGTGTGACTAAAGATTGAGGAATTTGTGTTTCCTCCACAATGGTTGATTGCTCCTCATTCATCAAGTTGCTAGACTTCTGAAGAGCCCTCTCTTCCTCGAACTTCACATCTTTGCAAACCACTATTATCTTGAGAGCATGAATGTAAACACGATAAGCCTTAGAAGTTTCACTGTACCCAGCAAGGATACCCTTCTCTGTAGTAGGTTCCAACTTGGTTCTCTTCTCAAGAGGAATGTGACAATATGTGCAAGGCATCCAAAGATGTGAATGTGCCCCAAATTTGGTTTCTTACTAGTGAATGCCTCTTCTAGAGTCAACCTACCCAATACTTTGTGAGGATTTCTATTCTACAGATACACAAATGTACATTGTAAGCTTCTGCCCATAAGAACTAAGGCAAATCCTGATCATGAAGCATGGCCTTGGCTGCTCCAACTATCACCCCATTTTTTCTTTCAACAACCCCATTCTATTGGGGGTTGTATGGAACTGTCAACTCTTTCTTGATACCTTCCTGAGCATAGAATTTGAGG
>VDFB02329323.1:0-33258 GCA_007258455.2 Sequoia sempervirens | reverse complement strand
ATGAAATGTAGTTAAGTTCTAAAGCTGAAGATAACAAGATTCCCAAATATTGGTTTATAAGTACCCCTAAAGTGTTAAAAAACACTTGTTACAATCGTGAAATAGCATCATGACAAACCTTCTCCTTTGCTTCCTTCTTTCCTTCTTGATCACCTAACCTGCAAAAGTTGATCAGACTACAAAAACAAAGCCATGAAATAGTTCAATGTTCAAAGGAGGTTAAAACAAAAAAGTACATGTTAAAATAAATTTGAAAATGGACCTTTTACCCCAACCCAATGTCGCAATCCACAAAGGCATTGCTACTTGGAGCCTCAACATCGCTATGTGAAAAATAGAGATTACGATTGTGTCACTAAATCAAACAGCTTTTCCATTTGGAATTTGACTGATCTAGCCCTAAGGAAAATTACTGCAGTGTTGCACTTTAGATACAAAGGCAACATCGCTATATAGCTACGTTGGACTGATAGTGTCGCTATTTGTCCTCTTCAGTGTCGTTGTGTCTTGAGAAAGCAAAAAGGAGAGAAAATGATAGAATTGGAAAAAAAAAACATGTTAATTTTGAAAGATTCACCCTCCGTCTAGCACTAAAATGTGAATGCTTTTCCTAGACTTGCTCAAACATGGACAAACAAACAAACATTAATCCTTAAACAAGTATATACAAGCATTCCCCATGAAATTCATTCAAACACAAGAACATGAAAACAAAGCAAAGTAACAAGTAATCTACTAATGAAATCCTATTTTAATGCTCAAACCAACATCCCATGGGGGAATTGGTGCTTCTTTAATGTGGAAAGAAGCCCTTTCCCAATCCCTTGACAAACTTGATGATAGATATGTGATTCTTGATGAAAAATGCCAATAACCTAGCTATGGATGATGAATTCTATGCTAACTTGGATGAAAATGTGGATGAACTTGCATAACCTTGTGGATAGTAACCTTGCATCAAAATTTGGATCCCAAATCAATAGAGAAGGACTCTATTTATTATGAAGAAGAGTTGAAGATTGAAGAATGGGGAGAATGTAGGATTAAAGAAAGGACCAATGGCATTGTGCTAGTTGTCAACATGCTAATGAAGGAGAGTGGAGCACATTTTGAACAATGTGCATGTTAAATGCATGTAGGTGAAATTTGAATTTGAAGAGGTGGCTTGTGCAAGGGGGGATGTAAGAGGAATTCATGCCAAGTTGGCTCAAGGAGAGGACATGTAAGATCCTTTAATGCCAAGGTGGAGGAAAAAAGTCCTTTGGGAGGGAAAATTCAAAAGAATATGCCATATTTGAATGAAAATAGGAGGAATTAGTAAATCAAATAAATTGATTTACATTTGCAACTTGCAAAAGCTAGAGGAATGGAGGATTAGTGTAGGAGTTAATTAATTTAGGATTAACTAACTTTAAATGAGATTGGTTTGATTGTGACATTTAATTTAAATATTTTGAGTTTATTTAAATTAAATGAGAGGATATTGGAACATTAGTAGTTTAATTAAATAAAATGATTTATTCAATTAGATGAAGAACATTAGGATTTAATTAAATAAAGTTGATTTATTTAATTAAAGGAGGAATTTTGATGAATTAATTAAATAAAGACTATTCAATTAATTGGTTAGTAAAGAAATGATCAAGGAAGAATCGAAGTTGGGAATGAAAGCTGGAATTTTAGGTGATGGCGTTTGCGTGCTCTGCAAGCCGAGCTAGGGCGATCGTGCCCTAGCTCGTTCTCTGTGTGTTGCTCGCTTCTGCGTTGTGGGGGGGGTTTTTTGAAGCTATCGGGGCTGTGGTGGTGGGGTTTTTTTCTTTTCTGGAGGCCTTCTTGCTACTATTTGGGTGGCTTGTGGGTGGAAGGGTTTTGATCCTGCCCTTGGGGTCTTTTCTTTTTTCCATTTCTTGCTAAAGTGTCCTGGGGGTTTGCATGCCTGCTGGGGATCTTGTTTTTTGCTATGCCGGGTGGGGAAACATCTGGGGTTAGCCCCAAATTGGATTTCCGTTCAGCATTTGGTTCAAAGCCTTCGGCACATGGAGTGAATGTTTTTGATAATACGATGTTTTCTTCAGAGATGGAGATGAATGATCTAGGATCGGTTAATGGTTCCCGAATTACGAAGATTAATGGGTGTTTGGAAAGATGCAAAGAGCGACCGAAGCTGATTATCCCGATGGAAATGCTTGCAGATGATATTGAATACTATTCAAGGCACTCTTTTTATTGCAAGTTCATGGGTTTGAGAGTCTCGCTGCTTTTTTTGGAATCCTGGGCTCAACGGACTTGGATGCCGGAGGGGGAGATGGAGATTAGGCTCCTTGCAAACAACTTTTTTATGGTCTCTTTTGATTGCATGGCAGATCGGAATAAGGTCTTCGAGGGTGGCCCCTATTTTTATAACCAGGTGGGTTTGTTTATCAAGCCATGGCATGCTGGCTTCAACCCGACTGAGGCAATACCGAGTCGGATTCCAGTTTGGGTTCGGTTGCCGTGGTTTCCATTTGAGTGTTGGCGGGATGACGTGTTGCATTTGGTGGCTTCAATGCTCGGTAAACCTATTGGGTCTTCACAACAGACGCAGTACAAAAAGGTAATGACTTTTACTCGTATCTGTGTAGAAATTGATTTAAGCAAGCCACTACCAGATTCTGTTGAAGTGAGTGCTGGATCATATACTTGGGTTCAACAGCTAGATTATGAAACCCTACCTTTTCGGTGTCGCCTTTGTCATGAATATGGTCACTTGCAGCGTAGGTGCCCTAGGGCTAAGCCTGTGGGGCCCCAACCTTCTCGTAATCCTCCTAGGACTGATAATGGTAAGGAGCCTATACCGGGTGATGGTAATGGAGATGATGGTTATGTCCCTGTTAAGGCTCGCAATAGGAATCGGGGCCAGAAGCGGACCTTGAGGGAGAGGCAGGATGATGAAACTTTTAATAGGGTTGAGGTGCTGGATGATCTCAGCCAGGAGGAAGTGAATCCGGGGTTGCTGAACTTGGATCAGGGAAATTTGGGTACAGGACAGGATGGGACACCATTGGAGGCCATGCAGGATGTGCAGGAGATTGGGGTTGGGCAGATGGATACAGATCAACAATTGATTGTCCAGACTGAACAAGAATCTTCTATTGGAGCTTCGAAGACTGGTGGAGGTGGCTCCCCATTGCCCCTGAAAGGTGGCAAGGATGTGGGGAAGAGCTCTTTGGCCTCCTCTCGTTTAGGTATTCAGCAAAATGAACTGAAGAAAGGGGTTGGTGATAGGACTTCCAAGCTAGGAAGGAAAAAGGATATGGAGAAGATTAAATTAACTGGGGAAACTTTGGTGGAGTCAGGGTCAGTCAAGACTCTTGATTCACATTTTTCATGCCCCCAGAAATGATTATTCTCTCATGGAATGTAAGGGGCTTGAACAGTGGCCCTCGACAAAAAGTTGTTTGTGATTTGGTTAGGAATCATTCTCCGGATGTTCTTTTCTTCAGGAGACTAAATTATCTGTAGATAATATGTTGGCCATGGCTCCTAAGCTGTGGAAATATGGTGAATGCCAGTGTGTGGGGGCTCTTGGTGCTTCTGGAGGGGTGGCTTGCTTTTGGAACCCTCGGAAGATTTTCCCCCTATGGTGGATGTCCTCTAGATCCTCTATATCCCTTGTCGCCTCTTGGTATGGGACTGGTGAGTGTATTCTCCTCTCTAATGTGTATGCTCCTATTGAGTTTCTGGGTAAACAACTTCTATGGTCCCATCTTCGTTTTGTTCGTAGCTTAGCTCCTTACCATCCATGGGTTATGGCTGGCGATTTTAATGCTATTGTGGAATTGTCTGAGAAAAGAGGTGGAATTCCTAGGTTGGAGCCTTCTGCTCTGTTATTCAGAGATAGCATTTCTGATTTAAATCTTATTGATGTTCTACCTAGTAATGGTCGCTTCACTTGTAATAATAGGAGAATTGGTGAGAGTTGTGTTGCTGAGAGGCTAGATCGTTTCTTGGTTTCCTGTTATTGGGTTGGAAACTTATGGTCCACCCATTCTGAAATTCTTGATTGGAGAGGTTCTGATCATTGACCTATTAAGCTTAGTATTTTCTCTGCACGGGGGCCTCGGTCTCCCTCATTCAAGTTCCAGCTTATGTGGTTACGGGATCCCACTCTTCATGATTATGTGGCTGAGTGGTGGCGGATTGGTAGACCAACTTTTGGTACGGCAATGTACACATTCTCCAAGCTTCTTGAGTTTGTCAAATATCAGCTTAAAAGGTGGAATCGGCGATGTTTTGGTAATATCTTTCATGCTAAGGTTGCCGCACAAGAGGAGTTGAATAATATTACGCGGTTGATTCGTGAGAATGGGGCCTCTGAGGATCTTCTAAGGGAGGAGGCTAAGACTTTGAAAGTGGTTGAGGAATTTGAATTGCGGGAAGAAATCTATTGGAAGCAAAAGGCCCGGGTTGAATGGGTACAGGAAGGTGATAAAAACACCGCCTTCTTCTTCAATTCTGTGAAGGATAGGAGGCATGGTAATTCCATTCCTTTTCTGGTGAATGATAGGGGTGAACGTCTTGCCTCGTTTCAAGAAATCTCTGCTGAGGCATCTCAGTATTTTGCTACTTTATTTAGGGAGGATTCACAAGGGGGCTCTGTTGAGGAAGCACAGGTTCTTTCTTGTATTCCTCAGTTGGTCTCTAGGGAGGCGAATGAGTATTTGATGAAAGATATCTCTCTTGATGAGCTGGAGGGAATTGTGTTTCAGATGAAGAAGGGTAAAGCTCCTGGTCCCGATGGTTTCCCGATTGAATTTTTTCAGGAATTCTGGGATATCATAAAGTTGGATCTTCTGGCTGTTGTCCTTGAGTCCCAAAGGAATAAACAGATGCTTCGTGCTATGAACTCCACCTTCCTTGCTCTCATACCCAAGTGTGAAGGGGCTGATAGGTTATCTCAGTTCCGGCCTATCTCTCTTTGTAATGTGGCTTATAAAATCATCTCAAAGTTATTGGCTGAGAGACTGAAGAAGTGGCTTAAAGTGTTGATTTCAGAGGAACAGAGTGGATTTGTGGCAGGTTGGAAGATTCTTGATGGGGTTGTCATTGCTACGGAGACCATCCACTCCATGGACAACTCCCATGAGAAGGCTATGTTCATTAAGCTGGATATGGCTAAGGCTTATGACAGGGTTAGATGGTCTTTTTTGCAGAAGATCCTTGTTGCTTTTGGTTTTGGTGAGGAGTGGATCCAATGGGTCATGAGTTGTGTCACGTCTGTTTCCTTCTCAGTTTTGATAAATGGAGATCATTCTGAACTTTTTGGTGCCTCTAGGGGTTTGCGCCAAGGGGATCCTCTTTCTCCGTATCTTTTTCTGCTTCTTGTGGAAGGCCTTGGTCGTTTGTTGAAAAGAAGGGTGGAGCTTGGCATCATTCAAGGTTGGCGATGGGGTGGAGACTTGCCTCCGCAATCTCATTTGCAGTTTGTTGATGATACTGCCCTGATGGGGATGGCTACTGTTAGGGAAGCTACTAACTTGAGGCAGGTGTTGGACATATATCTTGTTGCTTCAGGACAATTGATTAATGAGGAGAAGTCTTCCATATTCTTCTTCAACACGCCGAGCCCCATACAGAGAAGAATTGCTAATATCTTAAGGTTTCAGATAGGGGTTCTCCCTTTGACTTATCTGGGTTTCCCAATTTCTGTTCGCCATCTTCCCAAGGGTTCTTGGCAGAATATTATTGATAAGCTCCGTGCAAAAGTTAATCATTGGACCCATAGATGGTTGTCTTTTGCGGGGCGGGTTCAGCTTCTCAAGTCGGTGGTGCAGGCTCTCCCTACCTACAGATGTATGCTTCAGGTGGCTCCGATGGGTTTTCTGAGGGAGTTGGATTCTCTTGAAAGGCAGTTCTTATGGGCGGGTAGTTTGGCTTCTTCCAAGTGGAGCCTGGTTAGGTGGGATGTTGTGTGCAGCCCAAAGCAATTTGGTGGTCTTGGTCTTCGACAGTCTGCGTTATCTGGAGTGGCTGTGGCTGCTAAGCTATTTTGGAGATGGTGTGTGGAACAGGATCAGCCGTGGGCCAGGATATTATCTCATAAGTATTTCCCGGGGATTCCACGGCAGGATCTTCCTCGTTACCCTCTTGAGGGGAAAGGTTCAGTGATTTGGAATACTCTTCAGAAGGGTGCAAAGCTTATTAAGGAAGGTTTATTTTGGATCTGTAGACGAGGAACTGAGGCTCTCTTCTGGTCGGATTCTTGGGATGGATTCCCTCCACTTACTTCTCAGTTTCCCAATCTACTTCCTTTGTGCCAAAGATTTCTCGAGGCTGGCTGGGCTAGGGTGAGTGACTTCAAGTCTGTTGCTTCTTTTGGTCAGTTGGAGGTAGCTCATTGGAAGGATCCCGCAGAGTGGCCAGATTTGGGACTTGCGGAAGAAAGTGCTGAGCTTCACAAGATTCTTCATAGTAGGAGTTGTAGTTCTCTTCTGGAAGAAGATATTCTTGCTTGGACCCATAATCCTAAGGGGGTTTACTCTGTTGCTTCTGGTTATCAGGTGTTATTGGCTCAGAAGCTAACTGGGGCAGAGGTTCATTGGTGGAAAAGGGTGTGGAATAAACTCTTGTGGCCTAAATGCAACTGCTTTGTTTGGACTTTGGCTTGGAATAGGTGCTTGACCTGGGATAACATTCGTAAACGGGGATTTCAAGGACCTTCAATTTGTGTTTTGTGTGGGGGAGCGGAAGAGGATTCTTCACATTTGTTCTTTCGGTGCCCCTTTGTTGTGCAACTTTGGCATTGGTGGTGGGAGGTGTGGAAGATTCCCTGTATTCATGCATGCTCTTTGGTTGAATTCTGGGATAATATGGGAAGACCTCCTTCTATGGCTTCCTTTTTGCAGGAAGTTTGGTTCGTGGGCCCTACCTTTCTGCTTTGGCAAATTTGGTTGGAGCGGAACCGCAGAATTTTTCGTGATCAAAAGTTGGTGGGTTGGCAAGTTTGGATGCGTATGCTTGGAATGGTGCAGGAGTCTGTTTTAGCTAAATGTGATGTGGTTTTCCCCTTGGAGAGAGGTGATGCTGAGTTGGTGGCCAGACTTGGTCTTCAAGAAATTCATTCATCTTTTGTCAGTTCTAGGAACTGTAGGCATGGGAAAAAGAGGGTCCAACGGGTTGGAAGGTGGTTACCTCCTCCCAATGGATTTTTAAAGATCAATACTGATGGTTCTTCTAGGGGAAATCCTGGGCCTGCTGGAATTGGTGGGGTTGGCAGGGACTCAGCTGGTTCGGTGATTTTTCTATTCTCTATACATGAGGGGGTGAAGACTGTTAACTTCATGGAGGGTCTAGCAATTCTTCATGCTATGGAGAGGGCCCTTGCTTTGGGATGGAGAAAGGTTATATGTGAAGCTGATTCACAGATTTTGATTAATCTCTTGAATGAGCGAAAGATATCTGATATAAATTGGCAGTTGGCTTCGGTGGTTCAACGGATTCTTCAAGTTAGTTCTCGGATGGAAGAGGCATCCTTTGTTCACATCGCAAGGGAGTGGAATCGCGCTGCTGACTGCTTGGCCAAATGGGCCTCTGAGCAAGATAGTGGTTGGAAGGTTGAGGATTGGGATCAAGTTAACCCTGAGCTGCATCTGGATTTAGACCGGTTCTTGGAAGAGGATAGGAGGATACATGGGGATAGTTGATTTTGTTTTATGTTGTGGGGTTTTCGCCTTGTTTTCTGGGACTGGGTCCCGTGGTTATTATTGTAATGCTCTTTTTTGATTTCTAATAAAGTTTTTACCTCTTTGTTTTAAAAAAAAGAAGGAAGAATCGAAGTTAGTGAATCAAGTGCATGATGTCGATCAGGATATTTTGAGTGTCTGCACTACCTCAAATAAAAGAAAATTGGCATCAGAAACATTACACAAAAATATAAATGATCTATCCCCAAAAAGAAATTAGTCATTTCTCTAAAATGGTAAATATTTTTTATTTATTATCACTTTGATGTCAAGTTTCAAGAACAAATCAATTTATTAGATTCATGTTAAGGGATTCAATATCCTGTTGAATATGTTACAAGATCTCACATAGAAAATGCACCAATCCACAAAATACAAAAGAAAGGAAACACTGTCACATCAAATTGACAAAAAAAAAAGATCCATAGACGTGTTGAGTTACATATCAATAAATAGGGCAAAGACATTCTCATATTGAACCTATTCCAAAGGTGCAACAACAAGATATAAGATTCTACTTGGAAAAAAACTACTTTAACTACCAAAAAAAATTGCAGTTCTCTATGAATTGCAAGCATTTTCAAATGATCAAGCAAGAGAATAGTAAATACGACTTTGCTTACTAGCTCTACTAATTCATTCTACAAAACCCATCTGGTTTGGGGCCTAGCTTGTTTGGGTTCTATTAATCTTCCCTCAATGACTCTCTTACTTGGCAGGCTCCTGAAGCTCGTGAACCAACCGAATGTGAAGAGCTCGGCTATGAGAAGCAATGTGGTTCTCAAAAGACCTTCACACCCATCACTTGCGAGATAAGCAAATCCTATAGTGAAGCTAAACCATACCTACCTAACACATCGATTCCAACAAAGATAAGTATGAGATCAAAGATAAGAAACTTAAAATAAGGTTTCGACAAGGGTTTTAGAGTATGTTTATTAAAATAAAATTGATAATGAGCACATTTAGGTTTTTGCATTATGGCTTCCTTTACCCACCATTTTTTTCTACTTTCCCCGCCGTTATTGGTTTTGGCTCCTCCAAACATTTTCTCACTAGTATTCACCTTTCACTTCTCCAATATGGCAAGCTGCAACTAAAAATAAGGTTTCTATTAGGGCTTTATAGAATGTTTATTAAAATGAAAATTAGGGCAAGAGAGTATCTCCCACTTATTGCATTAATCTCCTGCTTATATACTATTATAATATAATATAATAATATATTTATATTATATTATAATATATTACAATATTATATTATAATATATTATAATATTATAATATATTACAATATAATATTATAATATATATTACAATATTATAATATATGTATATATTATATTATATTATGATATATTATAATATAATATTATAATATTATAATATAATATTATAATATTATAATATAATATATATAATATATATTATAATATTATTATAATAATATTATAATATTATAATATAATATTATAATATTATAATATATTATAATATTATATTATATTATAATGTTATAATATTATATTATATTATAATGTTATATGTTTATTATAATTATATTATTATAATATAATATAATATTATAACATTATATTAATATTATAACATTACATATATAATATAATATATAATATATAACATAATATAACATAATTATATAATATTATAACATTATAATATAATATAATATTATAACATTATAATATAATATAATATTATAACATTATAATATAATATAATATTATAACATTATAATATAATATAATATAATATTATAACATTATATTATATAATATAATATTATAAATATAATATATATACAATATAATATTATAAATATAATATAATATAATATGATATAATATAATATTGTATTGTAATATATAATATTATATTATAATATTATTATATTGTATTATATTATAATATGATATAATATAATATTGTATTATAATATAATATAATATAGTATTTTTTTGATCGGTGATAATGTTTTGAAAGCATAGAAAGCAAATTACATAAGCATCATGAAATATGACTACCACTACTGCCAGCTGTTTAACCAGTTCAAAAAAGGAAAAGAAACTACCCACACCAAAATTTGCCATACAAGCCCACCCCTCAAAAGCCATACCCCAAAAAATACCAAAATTTACAATATCATTGTTCAGATTCTAAGCAAAAAACTGACTTGTATCCTAAGAACAACAAAAATTACTAACACCATTATATTTCAATCCTCACCGAAGGTTCACCCTGCTCCAGTGGAAGAATTTATGTTATTAATTTTGCTCTCTAGTGTAGTCACAAACCCATCCCCTCATGCATCTCTTCCCTGGCTATCTCCTTCAGGGCTACAATTGTCATTTCCATTTCGGCCAACTCTGCACAAATCTTCAATGCTTGCGAACCACGTTCAACCTCATCCCTCCAACAATCTTTTGTTTTCCCTTCCAGCCATCTAATAAACAGGTAATTTAAATCCATCTTTGTCCACCACCATCCTGACCTTTCCTTTTGACCAACCCCACCCCCGGTATTGCTCGCGCTAGGATGTCATCCATTCTGACCAAGCAATCTTTTGACACCAGGATTCTCATTATTCTCGTTACTTCACTAATAGGCTCCCCCAAGTCCAACCTCAACACCATTATTAGAGAGTAGATATCCACATTCGTTCTCATTCTGTGGGTCAGCTTCTCAAACCCATCTCCCAACATTAACTGCATTGCTTGTGTCGCCTGGATATCATTGAAAAGGAGTAATCCCCACAACCTCTTCATTGAAGGCTTCCCCATGAATGGGCCTAGTTTCCTCTGAGAGGATAAAGTGAAGCTAACTTCCATGGCCACACAACTTCACCAACAACCACCTGTTAATAGCTGTCGAAACAATAAAACATACCATCATCCGCATCCCTAGAAGCATTTAAGGTGGTGGAGTAGTGATTAAGTTACCCCACTTTGCCAGTCAAAACCATAAATGCCGAATGTATGTTCAGTGCCGACAAAACACCTCTATCAATGCTTCAAAAGAAATACCCTCTCCTGCCAACTTGAAAGGTATGCCAACCTCCCACGACCGTTAACAAAGCCTATTCCAAATCCTTCGCATTTAAACCACTAAAATATTCAAAAATTAAGACATCAGTCTCTGTTAAAGAGAGAGCCCACTTGGACAGTACATCTTCCTCCACATTTCCCGAGCACTTGATGTGGCTCACTTTAAATTCATCAAAAAAAGCTAATTCCTCTATTATTTTCCTCACCACCTCGTGCAAGTGCCAGGCTTCAATTTTCCCTTTAGAAATTGCTTGGATTAATATTAAAGAATCTCCCTCCAAATGAATTCTTGATAAGCCTAGCCTTCTAGCTAACTTAATTGCCATCAAAGCCGTTGCCGCTTCAACCACATTGTTTGTTCCATCCTTCAACCTCATTGCGCCTACAGCTAAAACATTTTCATTCCAATCACGAATGATACATCCGACCCCAGAAGGTCCCAAATTGCCTTTGGACGCTCCATCGAAATTAACCTTCCACCAACCAATGTTTGGTTTTTCCCATACAACAACTTTTGAAGAGGAATGAGTTGAATTAACCCAACTAGGCCCCTTAATGAGCATAATATAATATTGTATTATTATATAATATAATATTGTATTATATTATTATATAATATTGAATATATTATAATATATATATTTTTTTAGACTGCAGGAATCGGGTAGCACGACCCCCTATAAACTGCAGTGCGCCTGGTAAACTTTTTAACGTGACCCATACGACACTTCCACTTAATGACTGGGGAGACTAGGAACTTGTGACCAGAGGAGGCGAATGGATTACTTAGCTAACTGCTTAGGCCCTCACCAATATATTATAATATAAATATAATATTATAATATCAATAATATAATACATAATGATATAATAATATAATAATGTAATATTCTATATACTAATAATATAATTATACAATATTATATAATATAAATATTATATTATATTATTATATAATATAATAATAATATAATAATGTAATATTATATAATAATAATATAATATTATATAATATATTATATCATATTATAATATATTATATTATATTATATTATAATATATTATATTATAATATAATATATTGTATTGTAATATAATATATATTATTATATTATACTATAATACAACCCACTCCCTAAATTCAAAATATTTCTTTTAATTATCGACTTTAAATCATATTGTCTAATTTTTATTTGTATGACTAATTGTTTTGTCATTTTTATTTGTATGACTAATTGTTTAGTCATTTTTATTTGTGTGACTAATTATTTAGTTGTGTTTTTATCCAAATATTAAATTAGTTACTTATGATGATCAAATTAGTCATTTATATTTGTGTTGCAAAAAATGAGTAGAATTTAGTCATTTTTAGTTGTTGTGACTAAATTTTTTAGTCATGTAGTCATTTATTTGCCGAATTCTACTAGTGAAAAACTCTCAAAGAACTTAGGCTTACACCCAAATATTACCATTATAACATTGGATATTCAAATCAATTTATTTGTTTTTTTTTAATGTTGGGGTTACAAATTACCTTTAAATGATGTGAATATTTGAACTCAACATAGTGCCTTCTCAATTGCAAAACCAGATTTATGCTCTATATTGTAATTTGTCCACTTAAAAAGTGAAAAATAAAGCCACCTTATTTATAGCAAAAAAATTATCGCTTAATAACAATAATTTAAAATGATGTGTATAATTTAGAAAAGAAGGGCCCATTGCCACTCCTCACTAGCCTTTGCACTCTCTTTACACTATAAAAATAAATTATTTGCATAAAAAAGTTAAAAGTTTAAAAGGGCGGCTAGACTATCATAGATCTTTTAGGGATCCCAAAAACCTCAATTAATTTTTTTTGTAGTCTGGCATGACTATAGAGGGTGAAAGCTTTTGTCTGCATTTAAAACATTTAAATGCTCCCACCCATCTCCCTACGCCATGCCTATTGAATGCATAGATATTAAATTATGAATAGTCCTATCAATATTATGTTTTCATTCTTTATACTTGAAGATTTGCATTGTTTTTTGGAACACTTGTAGAAGGCTTTCTTGGATATTTGAGCTGCTACTGAACTTTTCCGCAAAAATTGTGAACACTTGTAGAAGGCTTTGTTGCATGTTTGAGCTACTGCTAAAATCTGTTATAGAGCAATGAAGACTTTTCAGAGGTATGTTACTACCTCCACCACTTTTTCTGCACATTTTAAGCTTAGAAATAGTTCTATGTGCTAACCATACAAGCTCCATGACTTTGCTTTAACATATTAAGCTTAGGAAATTTTCCAAGTATTTGTTTAACTCTTTATTAGTCAGTTGTTAATGAGCATTTGAATTACTTTGCTTTAACATATTAAGCTTACAAAATTTTCCCAAGTATTTTGTTAACTCTTTACCATCTTCTGTGTCAGTCAGTTAATGAATAGAAAAATTGTTGTTTTAGATTCATTTTTCCTACCTATAGCCTTTCAACAAAATAGAAGTTTAAAGAATGTACAATTATTTTAAACTTTTATTTGAAATTTTTCTTCTATGCATTTATTTTAAATGATGGAATAATTTATATGCTTTTAAAGTACCTAGAATGGTAGGATATAACACCAGATACTTTGAGACAAAAATTTGCAATTTCATACTTGAGGTGCTCATTGCCATGTTGGAGTAATTATTTTTCCATATCTATGGGTTTGTAGAAAAGTATGCAAAAAATTTGGTTCTTAGAAGATCTAAAATGGCTTTATAATTGAAAATGCATGCTACTTTGCATACAAAATCATTTTACCTCACTAGTATTGATTTGAAACTTTAAATATGTTAATCTCAATATGAAGCCTAACCCATCGTATCAAAACCAATGAATTTCATTGCAATAAGGTGGTTGTTGGGTAATTTTAGCATATCACTCATATTTTAGAGATAATTTTGTAACAACGGGATGAGTTTCAAAATGAATCTTCCTTGAGAGTATTGAAGCTTGAATTTTGTAATTGTAGGGATTCTAAGGGGTATAATTTTGGGTGTTTTGGGTAGAATTTTGTTATAGGGAAATAAAATTTCAAACTAAAGCTTCCTTGTAGATTATTTATTCCATTGCCCCCAAAATAACTGAATTTCAAAGTGAAGCTTCCTTCGGACTATATTTTAATCCAAATTTAGTTATGGCAAGGTTTCTATGATATAAATTTTGGGCTATTATTTTTCTTGAAGACATTTTCGCTACAACATGTCGTATGTCAAAGAAAAACTTACATAACATTTCTATATTTTTAATTTTGTTATGACATATTTTAAGGAGTAATTTTAGGTTGTTCTAGTTCTTAGACAATTTTGTTGTTGATTGATTAGATTTCAAAGAAAAGCATCCTTGGGGCTATTACAACTTGAATTTTGTTATGGCAGGGTGTGTAAGGGGTAATTTTAATTTTTTAGAAACATTTTTTTTAAAATAAATAATTTTATAACAAGATTGAATTTTTAAAATATGACAATTTTTATTAGAGTTGTTTTTCATTACATGTAGGCATATTTTAAAGAAAAGCTTCATTGAGATTTCTATAGCTTGATTTTTGCTATGGTAGAGCTTTTAAGGTGTAATTTTAGTTTGTTCTAGTTCTTATTGAGTGAAAATTTTGAAATAAAAACTTCTTGAAACTATTGTAGCATGAATTTTGAAATGACAGGGTTTTTAAGGAAAATTTTAGATTTTTTGGAATCAGGAATTTAGAAAAAACTTCTTGAGACTATTGTAGCATGAATATTGAAATGATAGGGTTTTTAAGGAAAAATTTATATTTTTTTGAATCGGGAATTTTTATCAGGATTAAATTTTTAAAGGGAAGTTTGTTTGAGACCATTCTAGTATGAATTTAATAAACCACCTATTTGGCATCCACATTAGTTGATCTCACAATGTAATCTAAAACAAGCTGGTTGAAGACTCATATTCAATAAATTTTCCTAATTAAAAACAAGTATTTAGCTCATAAACTAAGGAAGGAGGGAATATTTACGCAAAGTAAATGATTTGCAATCTCAAACATACAGAAGTAGAAAGGTTAAGATTTCATACCATCACTCAATACTAGGACCAAGTCATGGTTATTACAGTGTAGTCAATAAAGGCTCAATAAACTCACCCCTACAAATACCCTTCTGATTGCAATCTCCTGGAAGACTTGTACTAATATATAAGGTGCAAATTACAAGCCACATTCAAGGATTCTTGACCCAATTGGTTCAAAATCTATATGATTGATTTGTAAGCCCCTAAAGGAGAAAACCCCCAAAAATTCAACACAATATCAGGCTTTTTGAGGATGACAATATTTTCAAAAAACAAAAAAAAAAACACAATTTCAGCTTTTCCAAGAAAGATAATATTTTCAAGCTTACAAATCCCCACCTTTCCTCTTTTAACCAAATGATTTCCACAAGATGGCATTTCTCAAAGCCTGGAGCATGGGCACAATCAATTTTAATATTTACGAACATAAATCCCACCTTCATAAGTTTGAGCATTGCTATCCAAGAATAAGAGAAAATTAAAAGCCAAACATATATAGCCCACCTTCCAAATCTCATCATCTAAATAGTCTCCCAAATGGATCTAGATTATTTTTTATAGTGCCTTCAAACATTGTTGGTTCTTGTAGAATGATGCTTAGTTTGGATATCACTGCTCCTTAATTACTTACTCTCCTCCACTACAGGAATCCATGGTTGTCTATACATAGAAATTGAACATGAGAAATATTAATTTAATCGATTTCACCTTTCACAACTGCATTTCCTTCCCTAATCACAAAAATAATAGTGAACAACTAACAAATTTTACTCCCCATGCTGTCCAAAGTGTTTGTTCCTTTCCAAACTTACAATTGAAAGCACTAATGAATTATAACCTACAAAACTTCACCACAACCATAAGAGTGGCCATGTTTATATTTTTTGCTTGACAACTGAAAAATAGGTAAAGGTACCTAAAAGCACGTATCAATTTTACTTTTGTTAGTTGACATCTGTATGGGTGATTTTAGGCTTTACAACTCCACTCGACATTTTAAATGAAAAGTCTTTAAGCCTACGTTAATATATATCAAAATATTTATATATTATATGACATAATAGATATTTCAAATAACTAAAAAATACAAACATTATAATCTAATTCATATGATATAGTATTTAAATATATTATATAATATAAATATAATATATTATCTACTATACAATTAGACATTTTACTGATATTTAAATTATTAAAAAAATATATATTACAATATTTAAATATTGTATTTATATTTCAATATTGGATATTATTAAAAAACAAATACATTTTTTATTAGATTTTAGATTGTATAGGGTTATATTATATACATTAAAAATAGTATATTATATTTATTATCTTATATTATTTGTATATTATTTTTGATAAGGTAAGTAGAATTTATAGGGTGTTGTACCCTTACGCAGAGAGCCACAAGGGACAATAAAGTTCAAGACCAAAAAACATCATAAGACTTAAGCCAAAAAATAACACATCAGACCAACAATAGATAGACAAAAAAATGGACAAACAACAGACTAACTGGAATCTTCCCAGCTCTTAGATAGGAGATTGACAACATCATCTCTGACCCATTCCTGATGATCTTCGACATTCTTCTTGTTCATTTCATCCTTCATAACTGCTGACAGGGTGCTGGTAACACAATGGACCAACTTAATAGTGAAGCAGGTTAAACCACAAAAAATTTTGTTCATCTTTTCCATTCTTTCCTGTAGCACATAGAACTCCTCCCCACCAACCACAGTCTTGCTAGTATCAATACGCTCAATGTCCAATGGGTCTAAAGATTGAGAGGCCGATTCCTCCTTCTGCACTTTGCCAATTTTAGGAATGGTGTTGGGCCCTCTAGCATACTCCTCCTCCTCACCCCCAAATTCCTCTTCGTCCCTGCTATCTTTGCTATCAGACCACTCCTCTTCCGGATCCAAGTATTTAACTTGCACTTTTTTTCTATTCTTGGCTAGCCTACTAGAGCGCCGGATGATGGTATCACCACTAGTCACCATTGTATCCGCGAGCACCGTATACCCCTTAGAGTCCCTGCCCACCACATTTTTACATTTGCTCGAAGGCTCCTTCAAACTCTTTTCTTCCTCTTTGCCTTTCTTTTTTAGGGTAGGATTGCTAGCAGTCTTGGATGGGGTTGATTTGAGGTCACAAATACTAGTCGCCACACTAGTCTGGGCAACACCCACATTCCCCTTTAGCTTTTTAACAATGGGTTTGGGCTTATGCGTATCAGCAGGGATCAGGTGGTTTTTCCTGATGGTGCCTTTGGACTCAACTGGGGATAAATTGGTCATAGTGGGAGGCTTGGTCTCTTCAAAGTAGACTGTAGAAATGGGTTTGGGCGAGCATAAAGCAAAATGGAAGTGGTAGAGCCTCAAAATGAGGCCTTGGTGAAGCGGCAGGGGAGGAGAGTCATTAGGATTTAGGCCAACAACCTCAATACATTTTTTAGTTTAGAACTCTCTAAATCCATTAGAAGGAAAAAAGGAAAGCTTAACAGAATTTTATGTCAGAGATGGTTCAAAAGATGGAAATGGTAGAAATAGTAGGTTTTGTATCTACCATCCAGAGTCACTTTCTTCATTAGGGTGAGGCACACTTGGTTCCACAATTCAAGATTATTTGTATATTGTTGATTCCATGGTTTTTCCTGATCGAGCCTTAGGACTCGACAGAGGATAAATTGGTCATCGTGGGAGGCTCAATCTCTTCAATGCAGACTACATAAATGGGTTTGGGTGGGCATAAAGCAAGATGCAAGTGGCAGAGCCTCAAAATGAGACCTTGGTGAAGTGGAAGAGGAGGAGAGTCATTAGGATTTAGGCTAGCAACCTCCATACATTTTTGAACATAACTCTCTAAATCCATTAGAAGGAAAAAATGAAACAAAATTTTATGCCGGAGATGGTTCAAAAGAGGGAAATGGTAGAAATAGTATGTTTTGTATCTACCTTCCAAAGTCGCGTACTTCATCAGAGCGAGGAAAACTTGGTTCCACGACTGAGGATTATTTATATATTGTTGATTATATTTATTTTAATATTTTACTTTGCAACATAGTCATATATACTTTGTACTTTATATTTTATAGGATTGTATGATTATAGCCTTCCTATATGTCATTGTAGAACCCAAGCACATGTGATCTATAAAATAACTTCTTTTTGACATATATCTGTGTTGGTATTTAAATTATCAGTATTTTCCTTTATCATGTTCAAATTTTAAATTTCACACCATGTTATCTCTTTCAACTATCATAAATATTTAGTCATGATATTTCAATGTTTAATCACAACTTTCTATACCTTTCAAGTCAAATTAAAATCTTGTAATATATTTTTTTCCTTGGTATGAAAATATACATTTTAAAATCAACTTACTTTGGTCTACAACATACCTTGTAATGGAAGTTCAAGATGAAATCAAGCAAGAAAAATATCATCAGAATCAAATTCAACGCTTACAATACCTTGCAAAGAAAGATAGTCTTAATGCAAAGAGACATGAAAGACGTCATATCCCCCAAGAAGCAACCCCCACAACTGCTCCTGCTCACTCATATAGCCCTCCCACTTACAAACACCAATTCCTCAAATGCAACCTATAGTTCAACCCATATCATTTTTTGAAATACACCCTCCACCACCTTTCCCTACAAATTATCACACTGCACAAGAAATACCTTTCGTTCAAAGTTCGATAAACTTTCAACTATGCCAAAATGTCTAGTTTGCATGGAAAAATATCCAAGAATTAAAACTAGGCAATTAAATGGTTTATGTAATTGTTACAGATGCATTTCAAAAAAAATGGTCATCGCTTCTCAAAGTGGAACAACATGGACCCTAGAGAGAAACTAACATGTTTGCAACAACTAAATCAAATTGAAGAGATGTTAGTAGCAAGAGTTAGCCCTATCCTTTAGGTCACCTACGCAAAGAGGGGCAATTAAAATACAATGGCCACAATATTTGTATTCCTCAAAATATATCTGCAATTGTAACTTACTTTCCAAGGCATATAAATGATCTAGATATACTCACAATAAATACAAAATCTCGACTCTCAACAATGTAGTTTTTATGTTAGTAGAGGACTTGTTCATGAGGAATTACTATAAATAAGATATGTAATGACCCTTACTACAAAGATGTGCACTTAGATGAGTCATCTTTTTCATGCTTGTCTGTTGCATCCACAAATATCTCTGACCGTCTATATGCTACAACTTCAAATATTGAACCCACTGAAGAAAGATTCATGCAACCAAATGGTCCATATGATGGCTTGTTGTAAGAAAATATGTAAACCACATCCTCATTTGTGGAAAACCTCCTCCCTGCATGTAGAGAGGTTGAAGAGTTGTGTGATTTGTTATACCTAGGAGAAGGATGAACAAATCCTATCATTAATTGGCCACCTATTTCTCTATCACCCATAAATGAATACACCACTGAAGGTTTATTTGTGATGGCCTTCCCTACTTTGTTTAGAAAAGGTGAAGGAATCTTCAATCAACAACATATGAAAGAAGTTAAGCTGCATAAATATGCTTGCCATGTTCTAAGGTACCATGATAATAGAATTAGCCAACACCAAAGGTTTAGATACTTCATCCTTAATATAATAATGTGCCATCATAGCCAAGCAACATTTGTTTTTATCCACAAACATCTGGATAGTCATCTACTGTCAACAATCTTTGACCTTTGCTAAAGACTAAAGGACCTCCCTGATAACAAACTAGTCGACCAATTAATGCACTTTAGATCATCAATACGTGGTACGAAACCATTTTGGAACCAATGTAGGGGTGAGCTTTCAAACATGGTCATTCAAATTGGATTCCCAACACTTTTTTTATGCTTGGTGCAACAAATACAGTTAAATGGCCAGAATTGCATAGTTTCATGCCGTCTACCACACCCAATTATCCTCAAGCAGCTTTTAGGTGGAGGCTACAAAATATAGTCCATAATTTTATATAACATTCTTGTTTTACTTAATTCCTAAATTTCCTCTCTCTCTAGTTATGAATGACAACACAGAGGATCAACACATATTAATGGTTTTATTTGGATGAAGGAGGCACTTGAAATCACCAAATTGCAATGGAATAACATTCAATCAATACAAAATACAATTGAATGCATTGAAAAATATGTCTCTGCATGGAACCCACACTCTCTTCCATTAAGAAACCAAAGTTTTCCCCAATCTACTTTTGATAACTCTCATTTAGTATACAAAATTATGATTATGTTGGCCAACCCTTCCATTGACTATAATGAACTAGTTAATTGTGTTCAATGCCACACAAATTGTACCTTGCAAACATGTCTATGAAGAAAAAGGACATCTCTTGAATGCCATTATAAATCCCCTTGGAACATGCAAGATAAATCAAGTCTTACAACAACCGAAATTGGCCAAGCCAAACACACACCTACTCACAATGATGATCACTTGAATCTTCACAACCCAACAATCCTTTCTATATGGAGAGATAACGTATATTTCCAACCAATTCTCTCAATTGATGCAGTCCTTAAATATATTGCAATATACAAAGCAAAAACTAAAATAAAATCCAAATCATACCATGCAATACTCTCTTGCATTTCAACCACCTTTGACCCTGACAAGACAACACCAATATCTTTTCAAAAAATGCTTGTTGACAACCTTGTTGAATGTGATATTGGAGCCCAAGAAAGTTGCCACCTTCTACTAAAAATACCACTCTCCCTGTCTAGTAGGACATTTCCTTCTTTAAATTTTGACCTTCAAAACTTTCAACATGTTTAGATTTTTCCCACATCCACATCGAAATCCACATCCTCTGTTGAAGCTTACATGGTGCACCCCACCTTTTTTGAGACAATATCACTTATTGATGTGACTCAAAAGTGGTCCTTTAGAGCATCACCAAAATTCAATCAATGGAAATTGTGATCTCCAAAAGTAATTCTTTGTATCACTCCATGGTTCACAACAATCCCTGCAAGAGATGACCCATGCTTCCATGAATTTTGTTTGATCGAACTATTACTCTACATTCCATAACATTCACAATGATTTAGGGTCATCCACTACTTAGATTATAGAGCATTGGGAGAGGATGCCATCCACATACCATCCATGGCACGTGCTACACACCCCAATAGAATATGATCAAGCAACAGATTCAAACACAACTTTTGATGAGGGGCAAGAGCAACGAGAGCCCAACCAAAATGAATGGAAAGTATTTTCAAGTCAACATCCCAGAATTCCATTATAGCTAAATGAACTTGACATGCTTGGTCTATGTGAAATAAAATTGAATCATGATTGGGGATCTCCTTTTCTTGTCCCACTACAGCAAATGATGGCTACCACATTTATAGACACAATTCGCCCAACATTTCAAATCCCCCACTTTCTCACTGAAAAATCCAATAATAAATTGTCTCTTGAACAACAAAAAGCATTTGATATTGTTGTGTCCCACCTATCTCCCAACACTTTCCAACCACCACTAAAAATAATTATTCAATGAATTGGAAAGTCACACCTGATAAAATGCATCAAGTTTCTAGTGTTGAGTTCATCACCAACTAGCCAATCCCCTTTACTACTTTTTGCACCTACAAGTGTTGCGACTTTCAGCATAGAAGCATCAACCATTCATTATGCATTGTACATTCCAATAAAATATATGCATCCCTTGCAAGGAAAAACACTTGCAACCTTCCAAGAAAAAATGTATTTCATTTGATACATTCTTATAAATGAAATGAGTTTCATTGGTCCAAATTTTTTTCAGTGCATTGAAATGAGGTTGCGTGAAGCATTCCCCTCACATAACCAATCATCTTTTAGAGGATGCTCAATCATGCTATTTGGCGACCTTGGAAAGCTACCACCAGTCAAAGACATACCTACGTATGCTTCATCTTCATATGGGGGCACACTATGGCGTAGCTTTACAAAAGTTATTACATTGAAAAAATATTTTGGCAAAGCAAAGAGGACCTTGTCCATGTACTATTTTGTGAACTTCTATGTAATTTATGAAATGCATAACCAACACTTACAGATTAACAACTACTAATGTCACATTCAAGCTCCTCGCTCTCCTCTAAAGAGCAAACCACTTTCTTATCTTCCATACACCTCTTTGAAAAAAATGAAATTGTCTCCCTACATAATAAACACATGTTGTCTTTAGTAAAACCTATTACCTTGTCAACTGCCAAACAACTATGAAGCTCAACAAGTTTAAATCTGGATGAAGAGCAACTAAAATCTAGTATCCTTATGTGTATTGATCGAAAGGTTAAGTTATGTTCAAATATTTGGGTTGAAATAGACCTAATTTTAAATGGTGCACTTGGACATGTCAAAAAAATAGTTTACAAGATACTGAAAAATCACCCCAACTTCCATTGTTTGTTGTTGTCCAATGCAATAATTACATAGGCCCTCCTTGGGATCCAAACAACCCACAAAATATCCTTATAACCCCATCGAGTCATGGTGGTCGACGTGAAATCCCACTTAAAATGGCATGGGCCTTAACAATACACAAATCATAAGGCCTCACACTTGCAAGGGCTACAATTGGCATTGACAATATTGATCATCAAGCGTTGACATTTACAACTATTTCAAGAGTTTGTGAACTTTCCTATTTTAATCTCAATCCACTTCAGTCTCACATTTTTCCTATGCTTCTATATCCTTCAAGAAGCTACACATGCCAAATCCTGCCAAAATCACTTTCCACACTGAGGAAGGCAAATTGTTGTATGGACCTGAAGACATGATCCAAACTAAAACATCTCCAAAGGATTTCTATGGACTTAAAAAACTGTAATTTTGTAACACACAATTTCCTGACATCCTCCAGTTTTAAGAAACAAATATTTTCAAAAGCATGCAAAATTTCTGTCTGTTTTGTCCTTTTCACATCTGAATTGAAGGATCTTAATTGAGGCTGGGTGGCTAATTAAAGTGTCCACTTGTTCCATGTCATTTGCCAACAATTATTTTTTCCTTTTCTAATAAAAGTTTCAAACCAGTCTAAAGCTGCCCTGCATTAGGTGCACCTCTCAACTGACACTGAGCTTTGTATTTTGAGTTGATTTTTGCTTGAAAGAAACTATGCATTATGCATTTGGGGTGCCAAACATATTTTCCAAAGGTTCACCATACTTTATCATTTTCCCACACATTTCAAACGGGAACCAACTTTTCAGTGAAACTGCCTGTGGCACCCTAAAAATATATCACCTAGTGTCATGAAATGAAAGTCAAGTTTCCAGCCTAATTGTTGCCTCCAGCTCTATCCACCAGTCTGAATCTATTTCCTGCACCTCCAACCCAGCTTCAAAAGTAAAAATTCATTAATTGAATCCTATAATTAAAAAAACAAAGTGTGTTAGTGTTGGTAGGGGTTCTAATGAAGGGGGGTTTCATTAGAACCCCTAAAAAACCACTAAAATTTTCCCCAAATTAGCAATTTTCTGGTTGTTTCTCATGCAACACGTTTTATAAACAACTTTTTAGCTTTTCCTCCTTTTTTTCGAATTTAAATATTAATAGGTTTTTTTTTAATTTTAATATTGATGGTTTTTTAAAATTTCAATATATATATATATGTATATATATATATATATATATATATATATATATATATATATATATATATATATATATATATATATATATTAACAAGGGGAAATCGGGTGCAAAGACGCACTCCATAACCTCCCCCACCCCCATATAACCCCCCACCGTCGGTAAACTTTTTATTGTGATCAACAGTGCTAGCGGGACACACCAACTGGTACCACAGGAGCCCCGGAGAGTCGAACCCATGGTGGGCACCCTGCGACAGGGAACACCTTAACCAACTGGGCTTGGACCGGCGCCCCTTTTTAATTTTAATATTGACAAGTTAGGTGTAGTGTAGTTTTAATTTTTTTTGTCTAAGTTTAAGAATGCATGTAATGATTTTAATATTAATATTAATAGTTAAGTGTAGTTTTAACTTATTTTTTACTAATAATTTTTTTTTGGATTTTAATATTAACAGTGAAGTGTAGTTTTAACTTCTTTTTTGAGTTATTAAGAATGCATGTAATGATTTTAATATTAATATTAATAGTTAAGTGTAGTTTTAGCTTGTTTTTTTCTAAGTTTTTCATATTCTTGACTTTTAATGACTTTTAAGTGGACCGTCCATGCAACTCATGAGAGATGAGTTCTTATGACTCACTTGAATGACTAATGAAATATGGATCAACAAGTTTTACTCAAAAGCTATAGAAATGAAACCCAATAAAACATCACATAATTTAACTTGCTATGAAAACACCACCTTCTTGATAACAATTCCATTGCCTATTCATAGTTGTGAATTCACCAAAACAAAAAAATGACAAGTTTTTGAAACATAATGAAAACACAAAGAAATGTTATATGGTTGAAACTACATAATCTTATAGTCAAATTCATTGAACTTTATTTCATGAGTAGAAAGTCACAAGGAACCCATCTCTCATGAGTTTTAAGTGGACCATTCATGTAGCTCATGAGAGACGGGTTCTTATGAACCACTTCAATCACAACTCATGAAATATGGATCAATGAGTTCACGAAAAAAAAACTATAATGTTGAAATCTAATAAAAGATCACATAATTCATGACACACTATGACAACACCACCTTCTTGATAAAAATTTCATTATCTATTCACAGTAGTGAAGTCACCAAAACATAAACATGGCAAGTTTTGAGACATAATTAAAACACAAGGAAATAGTAGATGTCAAGCAACATACATAGAAGGTAACTAGATGCTCTAAAGGGTAGACAAGCAAGGTTTTGCATTAGACATGTAAAATGTTATATCATCACATTTTATGTTATATTGGCTTCTTTTTAGGATTTTGACCATCATTGAATATGTAATGTTGGCTTATAAATTTTGGACATTTACATTACTGATTGGTTTGTTATCTAAAACAAGTGGAATTGTGATTAAGCTAAATTAAGAATCAATACTCTTTTTTATGGTAATTTGAATTTTCTTCCACGATCTAGAATATACTCTTTTTGATAAGTTATTGCTAAATGATGGTTGAATTCTTTTTTTTAAGCTCTCTTTAACCTCCATTGTGTCCAAATTTTTTAATAATATATCAATTTTGATAATTTATATATCCCATTTGATATAATTCATTCTCTTACATAAAAACTTTTATAAAATACATCCATAATTAATAATTAGGAGTTTTTCATTTCACCAAAATCATTTGGATCACAAATTTTTCATTCCATGAAAGTGACACAATCCCAGCCTCATAAATGTAAAAACTCTTTCAAAAGATTTAACATAAGCAACACACCATCAATTCACATATTTCTCCATTTAACACTTATTTATCTAGCCAAAAATTGTCTCCTAAGAAGAACAATCTACTCTTGCCTGTGAATCACATAATATCATTGGACATGTTTATGTAAAAGTTTGAACACAATTTCATGAAATAAGAGCAAGACTCTGTTTTTTGATACAGTTTTCTATACAACAATGGCAGGATAAAAGTTTTGTTTTACATAACACCTCATTTCCGCATTTAATTACTTGATCTCCATATTTCCATCTGAAAGTCACTTGGATTTGCACGGTGCATTATTAAGCAATGTTGTGGATGTGCACAAAAACACTAGAACATTATTCTTCTCAGCCAATGTCAATTCCTGTGATGTGTTGATAGCAGTCATATCATGCTTCAAGAACTGGATAATGGAAGAGATGCAGTGTACACAGTGGGGACCCAAAAGCTGAATTTGGGTATTTGAAGAAAATGCAGCATAGACAGTGGTACACAGTGGGGGACTAGAAGAAATCAAAAATACACAATGGAACCCAAAATGTGAATTTGGGTATGGGGAATTTTGGAAGTAATTCAAGAAGTGACATACACAAATAGGACCCAAAAGCGAGATTTGGGTGTTGGGAATTTTGGATGTAATAAAAGTAGCAATGTACAGAATGGGACATGGGGGACCCAAAAGCTGGATGTGGGCATGAACAGTTTTGGACGTGATGCAGTATGCAAAATAAGTATAAAATGTTTTGACTAGCTGAAAGGAGAATGAATAAAAAGTATAAAATGTGAGACAAATGCAGAGGCACCATTAAACATTCAAAGAGCATAGCAAATAACAAACAAAACTCTTTTATTCAACACAAACAAGATATCATATATGTGTAGAATGCAGGACATGGACACCAAAACTGTATATTCTAATTTCTCATGGACTAAATATAAAGATAAATTATATGTCATTGAGAATGAGTTATAAAAGATGGATTCCATAGAATGGGAATAACATGATTTAGAATTATAGAATCTACAATGCAGTTACAAGAGGGATCAATTCTAAGAACTATTTCCATGCCAATTGGTTTAGCTGCCCAAACTATTTTGACCCAGGAAATGAAGTGCCATTTGGCTGGTTACTCAAAAAGTGTGCTCAGTCAGTGTCCTTTCCTTGTCTCCTTGCTCAATCAGGCTCTTTCTACATGCTTTCTAGTAGGACAACCCCAAACACTGTTGCACTTGTAGTATCCTCTGAGGAAAGCAAGAAGTTGCAAATATCAGTTTACATTGAAAATTTACCAATAGAAATAAAAAGTACAATAAATCTTGACCAATGAAACCATAGGAGCCTCAATTACAGATGCACTACTCATATCTGGATACCTATGACAGCCATAAAGCCTATTCCAAAGAAGGAATATTATAAACACTTTGGACAAGATAAACCAACAACACTTATTGAGTACAACAATCATACCTTGGATGTGGAGAACCCTTGATAGGATTCTGACCATATTTTCTCTAAGAGCATTCATTTGGTGGAATATCTTCCATCTTGACACTGATTGTAGGCACTCTAATGGTCCTTTTCAACCTGGATTTCCTGAAAACCAAACATTGAACAAAGAAATCAGCATTTAACTTTCAAATACTTTTGGATCACCAATTAGAAAGAAATTACACCCATGTCTATGGATTTATATATACAAAGATAGTAACTACAATGGAAAAGGAAGTAAAAAACCATAAGAAAGGGCATTGAAATTTGGGCTTGAAGACCAGAACAATTCTAAAAGAAATTTGAAAAGAGAAATTATAATAAGGTCATCCAATAAGAGTAGAGCTTGATAGTGAAATTAGATAGCAAAATATAAGTCCTGGGTCAACAAATCTTTGATAGAAACTTATCAGGAACTACAAAAAAAAAATAAAAACCACTGATTGAAACCATGGCAAGTGACCCACCTCATGATTCTACACAAACTTTTCCGTGCTCTTCACAATGCCGATGGGAAAAAATAGATTCTATGCCTATAGATTCCAAAAAAATCATTGATTAAAACCATGGCTTTGATGAACTAAAGATTTAGAAATTCAAAAATGGTGCTAGCTTTATTGGATCTAGACAAAATTGTTACCAACAAAGATGTAGTAATTTATCCATCAATAAGCCATCAAGAAAAATGAGAAGCACATACCAAATAAATTTGATTTGGACCTACTCAAATATAATTAATTAGAAAATAACCATTATTATATCAATTGATCAGAGTCCAGAAATAAGTGGATGAAACTATAAGAGTGAGCAATCTCAAGAGACACTTAAAAATCAAAATGTTAGAAAATTTACCTTTTGTACCTAACAATGAATCCTCGTACATAGAGCCTAGAAAAAGACATGTGCCAAAGAATTAGCACCTAGATAAATTACCAACATGTTTAATTCAAAAATTTGAGCAGCTATTGTAAAAACATAAAATAAACATTGCATCTTGTAGCTACAACCTGTTTACCTATTAATTAAGTCAAGCTCTAGCAGGGTCGTCATGTTGGCTCTTAATCGAGCAACCCTCTGAATGAGAATCTTGCTCCGATGGATGTGCTGAGCCTTGGATATAGTACAAGACATGTAGACAATCTAATTACATTATGCCAAATTGAAATAATGTTCTATATCTATATACATGTGTACAAATTATATACATACTTGAGTACATGATTTAAAAACTTAAAACTAACTTGTCCACTAACATTAGTTGCATCATTTGAATCATGTCTACGTACACCCTCCATCCTCACACTAGGTGTAACATGAAGTAACTCTCTCCACAATATATATATCATAAATGTGTACATTAGTACTATCTACCATTTAAGTAAAACAATTAATTTAAAATTTAAACAAGTTAAAATTGTGCATGTGTGTACATACATACAAACCTCGGTATCAAGTAGTGTAGGATCCACTGCAATAATTCTATTTGTCAACTTGGTTGTATCATGGGTCTCCTTGGCTCGCTCCAATATTAAAAAGTGTAGTGGACTAACTAGGTGAGATGGCATCAATGACATATCTCCAAGTAGTAGCATATCCACATAACCTGATGATCCCATCATTTGCAACTGATCCTCAATTGCATCTAGGCCCTGAGATGCATGAGGTTGAACACTCGTAGAATGACCAGTAGGTAAATCCTCCTCTCTGACAATTGAATGATTTGTAGGTGGATCTGTAGGATTTGCAAAACTACTAGGTTGATGTGAATGCGGTGAAGGACCTGTAGCATGGTTGGATCTTGGATGTGAACACAAAGCTCTACCCACATGTCCTCTGACCTCATGTATTGGGATCCCAAGCTTTGCCGCAATGAAAACATATGCCTCCAATAGGTTGTCTGACAAACAATGAGCCGTACTCTGAAGCATTTGCTCTCCTATAAGACCATCTATGTCCAACGGTGAAAGGACACCCACTATACCATAAGGATCAGTAGCATGATCTGATGATCTAGATCATGTTGAATGACTCATCAAATATCTACCCACAAGGTCAGTAGATATCATACATGCAACAACAACTATATCACCAACACTATCAATTGCTTCCCTTTGAGAAGCAATGATAACCTGATTTGCAATAGGTGTGAGGGTTGGGGAGATAGTAGGAAATCTCTGCCCAACCATATCCCAATAAACTGGAGGCAGTTGATGTGCTTGACGAAAAGCATCCCTATCAACTACCCTACCACGCCCCTAACCATAATATTTTGGTAGGTCTAAATAGTTGATGTTAAGGCCCAAATGAACCTTAGCATACAACTGTTGTGCAAAGTATAAAGGAATTTGGTCGTTATTTGGATATTGACCAAATGCTGCAAGAAAGCATGGGTATATCAAAGGGGCCATGTAACGATCAACACAACAAGTCCCCTGATATCCCTTAACCTTGGATCTACCAACGTAAAATGGAAAACATTTACTTTTGATGATTTCTTTTGGGACTTGCAGTTGAACATCTGCAAGAGAAACCTCACCACTAATCTCTTGCTACATTTGAGCAAGAATAACTGCTATATTTTCAACAGACAAAGCACATTTGTTCTCAAATGTCCATCTAATCTTCTCTAAGCTATGTAGAATGGACACACATGTATCCATGTAAACCCCTGTGGTGGTGGGCTCAAGTAGAATACGATGTAATTTACAGATCTCGACATTTGTATTGGTAAATATACCACCAGGTGGTGGTTCTTGAGCTGCCATATCAATCCTTGATTTGTCCCAAAAATTAAATTACTTTAAACATCCTAATGTTTAAATTTAAGTGAACAAAAATAAATAGACTTCCTCTTTTCCATGCCAAAAAATAAATTAGAAATAAAATGACAGACAAGAGGGAAGAGATATTGTCTATAATCTATTTTCCATAATCTCTATAGAAAAAATACATCATATTGCATTTTATAATCTGCCATAAAAAAAATAGAATCTATTTTCCATAATCTTTACAAACATATTCTCTACAGGGTCACTTGATAATACTTGTTGGTTTGCAGGGATTTAAAGGTGTCTAAAGAGCCATTTAGGAGAATATTGTGTCTGTGTAATAGTTTTAAAATATGTATCCATGATCGCTAAATATTTCAAAGTGTTCATCTATCTAGCATGTTCAAATTTGCAAATAATTTTCATGATAGTTTGAATTCAAATTCCATGTTAATTATAATATCATAGGATGAGTTGGTGCTACTTTAAGTAGCCATGGAGATTCAATCAACTACACCACCACCTAGATAGATTTCATTTAGTCTTCTCAGCCAAACTATGTGGAAAAACACAACCAATACAACAAAGATATGATCTATTTCTGCCTATTTGTTACTCTTATTTTAAAGACTATTATTGGTCAATAGTGAGGTGCACAACTAACCATTGGCTTGCTAAAAATGAGTTTCAAAGGAAAAAAACTTGGCACCCCAAACTTGAATAACAATTTATAATTAAAGTGGTTTTGATGACATGTCAATCCATGTTATGAGATGAGTTTATTGATGACTTCAAACTAATTTAAGAATTCCATGAGGCCAAATTCCTATCTAACTTTATAAAAGACTAATGTTTTTCCCATGACTTCCTAGAATCTTCAACATACATTGATGTTCAAGTTGTGTCCAATATAGAAGCTACTTGATCCAAGCAAGTTGAAACCTCTTGATCTTACAAAAAATATTTCTAAAAAATCTATGATATGCACATTTCATGACACCTATTTTGTAAAATTAAATAAATTTCATAATTGAGGCCTACATTTTTAATTTGTAGATTCTTGATTTACACATATTGCAACAACAAATTGAAATGTTTTGAAATAGGGAATTGTTTGAACAATATTGTACTTCTCATAAATAGGTCGTTGTATCTCATTATATTTTTCCTCTACCTTCAAGACTTTGTGAAATACTTCCTCATTAAATTGTTCAATTTAGAATAACCATAGATTATGATATTAGAAACATTATTTCAATCGTTTGTTGTAGAATTGGATATGCTCAATTGATAAAACAGTGGAAATTTAAGAAAACAATTGTTGGGTAGAAAATTTAATACTTACTTGTAATATAAGTAAATTAAATCCAGAAAAAAGAAATAAAAAATACATGTCTCCCACAATAGGATTATATTATTTCGGATCAAAATTGCTGACAATGAAATTGTAACATGTTTTAGAACTCTTGCCTACTTAAGAAAGCTCAAAACACTCAAAAACACCATAAATAATTACTCAAGTAATAAAATGACTTGCAAGCTATTAGAGTAAAGGTTTTAACTTAATTATGTTAATTAAGTTACCTTTATTCCTCTCTTAAGATTTCACTTTAGTTTGCATATTGTGACATTTAATAATTATATTAATTATTAAATGTCTACCTATTAGGGTTTATTTAGGGTTGCACAATATCCTTTTATAAGGATTGATAATTGTATTTTACCTCTCTCTGATTAATATATTTTTCAGCTTTCATAGCACCCTTACTTTTTTGTCTCGAATGTCTTCTTTCTGTGACAGGTTATTTGCATGCAGGTGATCTTTGGGGTCTGTGAGGTTGGCTTTCACAACTTCAACATAGTATTAAAGCACCAGATTTGTGGCTTCCTATTCTTTTTTTGAAGATATCAACTTCTAGAGTTTTCTTCTGTGCAAGGGTTTCATTCCAATTTTTTTTGCCAGACTAGAGGGGTTTTCCATCATTTTTTGAGAAATTTTGACCTTGATCTCTCAACCAGTGCATGCTAGTACAAAATGGATCTCATGGGTGCGTTCAAAAGGCCCAAAAACCCCTATTTTCATATAAAATATGATAGGGTTTGCTGAAATTTGATTTTTTAGTGTTTTTGGGGAATCTTAAAAAAAGGCAAAAATCTATACGATTGTACAGATCCGTACGAACACATCGATTTTCGTTCCATCTTTTTGGTGTCTGCATCAATTTTTGTGCCCTTTTTGATCTCTGTGCTACCTCGATTTTTGTGCCATAAAGGTACAGCCGAATATTTTATTAATTTTTTAATCTTCAAATTAATAAAATGTTTGGTTTAAAGCCTAAATGAGCATATTTAGTAAAATGGTCATATCTTGAGCATACTATGTCATTTTTTCGAAAACAAGATATCATCGGAAAGCTGGTTCCGATGCCAATCTGATGGTGTAGGTGTGGTTTCTAGATTTTTTTGTATTGATGCTATTTTTCCTCAATCAAAGTCAGATCATGGTTTTTGCACTCCGGGGGGCATAACTTTTGCATCCGAACTTCATTTTTTGCAAACGAATAGGAATTGGAAAGGTGGTTCTATGATATTTCCAGATCTATTATTTATTTTTCCATAATATGCTCCAGGTACATTTTATTCAGTATTTTGTGTTTTCACTATTCTACCAATTACTTGGACGTTTTGGAACCTGGAAAGGATCTGTTTGCGTGACATGGCATATTTTGATCTGATTTATATATACTGAGATTATTAGTCTTTTATTTTTTCATTTGAGTGGGTATAATGGGTTTTTATATTCATCCTTCTGTGATCAACTTGGATAAGGGTAATTATGAGTCATGGGCAAAGGGCATACTTACACATTGTAGGTGGCTTAATATTTTGCCTTATTTGTATGATCTCATACCTACACTAGACACATCAAGGAGTTTATTAGCATGGGTTATTATTCAAGATCATATTGTAGGGGTTATTGGTTGTAGTGTTGATTTTGACATTTTGTGTGCTTTATCTAACATTCATTGTCCTTGCACACTTTGGCACCGTCTTTGGGAGATTTTTGGAGATTCTAATATCTCTCAATTCCTAGAGGATCCCGCTATAGATTGTCTCATCCCTCTTGCAAATATAGATTTCATACCCTATGATAACTGTACTTTAGAGGAGCTTGAGTATCTCACATGTTTTGCATGTGATGATGGTTTAGAGACTTGTATTCATGTTCACACTCTTGAGATTGAGACTACATTAGCATCTCCTGTTGTTCCTGATTAGTTTGACATCGCCACATCTTTGGCCCCTATTGATTTAGAGTAGGAGGACATCATACATCTTTCAAACATAGCTACTTGGGATTCATATCTTGCAGGCATATCATCCTTGTTTGTAGAGTCCTATATTGTAGATTTGGAGGATTACTTTGAGGACATTCATCTCCTCTACCTTGACAGTTAGGTCATCACTATATGCCCACCATTATCCATGCATTCAAAGGTTGTATTTCATGATTCTCCACATCAATTTGGATTTGGCATCATTTGTTTCAGTTCAGACAGAGAGATTCTTCAACATCCTATCATGGCACACATCTTGAGACAGATTGGTTCATCACTCTTCACAGGGTTTCTTCGACATCGTCCTTTGGATCCGTTTCTTCCCAAGGGGAGGAATATTATTTGCTGCTTTAGGATATCTTTTTGGATTCTACATCAGGCATCCACCATTGCGACAAGAGTTTCT
>VDFB02329322.1:315019-347941 GCA_007258455.2 Sequoia sempervirens | reverse complement strand
TTTCTTTTTTGAATTTAAAAAATACGCCTCGACAATGATATCTGTCGGCGTATAATATATAGATTAATATATTAAGATAGATAAGCTAGTAGCATCCACAACGCGCAATGTAAAATAATAATTTATCACATATTTTATTTTAAATAAAGAATTATAATACTTTACAAATTGTGATTCATATCATATTTATTCAAATGCACAAAGAGATGTGTACAATAGAATTCATAATGAATGAGACAATTCATCTTTTATACCAAAAATTTAATATCAATATTAATAGAAGAATTCACTTGAAAAATATATACATCACATAAACATGTTATGTTTCCAAAGATTTTAGTCTTTCTTCCTCTACTTTTCTTTTGGCGAGTTGCTTTCCTGTCTTCATTTTTTCATAACGATCATATGTAAATGGTGGTGAGATTCTAATTCCATCCAAAGACTTAACACGTGATATAGCAACAAATGTTAATCCCGCCCTTTCTCTTGGTCCTATATCAATTGTTGCCTTGGAAAGAGTTAATCCTTGTGATTTATGGATCGTTAGTGCCCAAGCCAATCATAGGGGTAATTGACGTGTGCGGCCCCTTTGTATTGGTGAAATTGGAATTAAATTTGGAGATGCATCTTCAAAAGGAATTCCAGAGTAATTATCAAATTCAACCATAACATATGTAGGTGGATCTGGTGGGCCACATCCAGGTTTGTATATGATATTTCTGATGTATCCTAAAGCTCCATTCACAAGACCAGCTTCTATCCATAAATTAGATGTTAACATGACCCTTGCATCCTTTGAAACTAATAATTCAACATCCAATTCATCATTCTGACCTTCTGCTGGATTAGCGCTACCTTCTTTGGTTGCAATGCTACGGGCTACTGGTCTTCTTAATGAATGCAACTTTTTTTTGTTATGGCTATGTACATTATCATTTGTTGCAAATATATGAATATTATTATCAAACTCCTCCTTAATTGTTGGATGTAATGAAGCATCTGTTCTTGTCATGAGTAATTTCCAATCATCTATGGTTGGATGTGCATCTCTAATATTTGTGAGCAATTGGCGAAACCTTTTTTGGTCTTCACTTTCACCTTCTTGTCTAAACACCTTATCCAACGTAACAACTATCTTAAACTCTTCCCATAATATTTTTGCACGTGTATTACTATCATAAGGTGGTTTGTCACTTACAGGAGGTAGTTGTCCCAAATCCCCCACCAAAATGATTGATCTTCCACCAAAACTCATGTTTGCTTTTTCAGGATAAGCCTGGCGTAGTCTTGAATCAATATTTTGTAACAAATTTTGTCCAATAAAACTCATTTCATCAATTAATATGTATTTTATATGTTGAATTTCTTCTTGAAGACTTGTGAGCCTTGTTCCTTCTAATTCAACAAAATCTGCAATAGGTATTCTTAAAGTTGAATGAATTGTTGATGCACCAATGTTAAAGGCTGCAACTCCAGTTGGTGCTAGTAATAATAAGGGAGAATGTTCTGGCTGTGATGCATCATAAAGAGCTTGACGAATTGCATTAATCAAATATGATTTACCTGTTCCAACTGTTCCTTGAATTATCATGTATAGTGGCATGACATCATCCTATCGATTATAATGTGACATAATAATATCAAGTGCTTTTTTTTGCTTAGCACCTAATGTTCCATATGATATAGTCGACAACATATCATCAGGTATCAGTAAGCCATTTTCTTTCATAGAGTTGATAAAATTTATTGCATTATTTGTATACTCTTCTCCTTGATATTCAGCACTCCATGGAGTTTGTCTATCAATATCTCTTCTTCCTAGCATATCTATTTCTGTTGCATCCATAATTTGTCCACGATGTAATCTTGATATGATCTCCCACTCATGTTCAATTATATTCTGATCATTTGGTAAATTATCCTCATCTTCAGAATCATTATGATTTCCAATTTCTTCTGAAATAATTCTTCGTTCTAAATGCCATGGATCATAATTAAGTGAGTCCCAATTTGACATAATTGTATTATCATCAAGTCCAATATCCCTTTGTATATTACGAAATGGCTTGTACAACAATAACTCTGACCAACAAAAATCAACCCACTTTTCTGATTGACGTGTAGGTATGGTGGTAAATCTTGGAAACACTCTTACAATAGCTGCCATAGTCCTTGGTTCCCATTTGTTATCTCTTTTTCTTTTGGGATTATATGTCCATGATCTAGCTGCATCTATAAGTGTGATACTTTCCATTGCATATGGTCTATCCATGTATCCTTGAATGAAATGTTTTAGATGTCCATCATCATCATTTTCTTCATTTTTTAACACTGGCTTGAACACCTCTCTTGAAACATTTAATGTAACAAATACTCTACTACATTCTACCAATGGCAACTCCAATAACATATGACATGTTTCTTGTGCTCCAATGTCTCTCTCAATGAGGGTTTCTGTTAGAAGTCTCCTATACGCCTTTGATGCCGCTTCATCTGGGTTTTCAATATTTGCAAGTCGCATTAAGATTTGATGATAAGTTTCTGAACTCTTTTCTGCTTTTGCTGCATACTTTGCAATATAATTTATTACAGCATGTCTTGAAAGAACTGGTTGCCAATCGACATTTGCTCTCCATAACTGAAGTATATTACGATTATGTGTGTTTACTCGATCATCATTTCTTGCAGGTTCATATACTTTATCTCCCGTGGTTGGATCTTCAAATAATTTTGATCCATCTAGATGTAATGGCCATGGTGCATTGTACCTACAAACAAAGAGTAAATTGTTAGCTTATATAAACATTTTAGTTATTTATTGGTACAAAATATATGAAAGTATACATATCTTACCTACAAACCATTCTTCCTCTTTTTTTTCGAAGGCAAGCACCCTCTTTACACATTGTATGGCGTTCAACACAATTGAGCAACTCTTCATAGTCACATGCCAAGTCTATTTGGCTTAGCTGTTGTGTATTTCGAAGGCATGGATGTTGTGTAAAATTTTGTAGGACCTATCATTCATGATATAACATATTTTATTAATTGAAATACAAAATTTTAAGTATCATATATTATAAAAAGAATATATAATTGATAATTAATACCATACCTGTATGTTTCTTTGATGTGGGTCTCCCCGTGGATTCCATGCATGAACAATAGAATCAAAATATTTTTGAACATTTTTTATTTCATAAGCATTTCTCCAATTAAGGTTGTCTATGTTAGGTGCTCCATCTAACCATATGAATCCATGCACATGTGGTGATCCTCTATGTTGCCATTCATATCTTGACCAATAATCTTTTACCTTCATTCCCTTTTGTAGTATTTCCTTGCGAAATATTGTATATCGTAGGTGCATGTAATGTGCCACAATATGTGGATAGTCAATAATATTTTGTCGTCTCCATTTTTGTGCTTCTTGTGGGTTAGTTGGATGTGTCCCTGGCATTAATGCATGTAAATCTGGCCAATACATATCTGCTGCACTCAAAGTAAAGAAAATTGTTGGTGTTCCAATTTGATGCAATAGATCAGTTAATTCAGCTCGACATTTTGCCCAATAAGACCTTGTACCCCTTAGCGTTGTACCAAAACGCATCAGACGGTCGGCTAGATGTGAATGAGGAACATTTTCCATATGTTCTCTTAACTCATTGATTGTGATTGGCATATCTTGCAAGCTCTTTTTGACAAACACCGCAGATGAGTTTTGTGCACGATGTCGCATAATCATATTCATCATATAATATCTAAATCGTGGGTGTCTTTCAAAATGATGATCTCTATATCTGAATAAATGCTTAACAAACTCATGTAGATGAACTCTCCTCATTTGTGGTTCTATCCAATCACATCGTCCATCTGGGAATAGTGTTGGAAAAGCCATATCAAGTAATCCTTCAGTAACATACTCATTCACTGGAGATGATCCAATTCCTGGCCAATCAATTAGTGATCCAGGATCTACATTAGGGTTATTTACCCATGCATGAATTAGTTCCATCTCTCTTTGAGCATTTGGTGGTTTAGAGGCCATTGATGTAGTGTGATTAATAATGTTTACGTAAAACCCGTCCTCAACCTAGATGGCGATGCAATATCATGGAAGCACAACTAATTTTTTTTAAAGTTAAAACAAGACGAGTAAAGTAACCTACTCTAGCCACATACATCCTCTAGGCTACGCAACGCCTACATGTGAACACCATTACTTATAAAATTTAACCAACCATAGCATATAAATTAACTCAAGATACAACTTACAACAAAGCATTAAACCATTTAAGATAAATCTAACATATAGAAATGTATTAAACATAATTCCACATATACAATACCATTAAATCCAATAATGAATAGATCATAAATATTATTACAATTACACCACAAAGGTTCACCTCGATACAAATGAGGTATTACAATTATACACATAGATCCACAGTTACAATGAAGAAGGAAGAAGAACAACTCCAGAGAACCACATGAGCTCCTCGAACAAGAAGATCCCGCCATCACGAACAGGAAGAGAAACTCAACAGTGTAAGATGCACGCCACCCAACCATCTAGTACCCATAGGCCCAGCCCCCGTGCTAGGAGATAGTAACATGTAACCAAGACAAACCTATTACCTCTAGACACAAGTAATATACAAGACCACACTATACTAGTAAATACAAACAACACTGTACCAATAAACACAGAACAACACTGTACCAAAAAAACATAAAACATAAGGTTACATTGCTTCCAGAACCACTGAATCAAATACATCCACTGTATAATACAAATCGACCGTTGTCATAGGAGGAGTGTCATCACAAAGGTTGCATTGGTTATCCAAAGGAAATCTTCCTAGGTCCCGGCCCCCCTCTAGGGTTATCCTGGTAACCTCTCACGATTCCGGCCCCACATGCACACCAGTGCGGAATCGGTTATCTTTCGAGAAGACAAGATAACGATCTTGCCATTCCAGGCCTTCCTGACTCATCTCAAGTCTCATACTAGCCCTTGAGCCAATGAGCGAGGCTAAATTATCTGATTAAATATTAAGCTACTCCATCCCTAATAAAGGTTATTTAATTTCCACTGATTAAACTGACTTTCACACGAGTTATCCTGGGACCCCTTTGTGTCCCGGCCCCCGTTGAAAGCCACTCCCCTATCGACAACACAATAACATATTCCACAACCCAAGGGTAGACAGTGCACAAAATACGATAACAAATATCAACTATTTTGCAAAAACAACACATCCCGTTCGTAATAACCGGGTGCTCAAATCCAATCACACAACCCGTTCATAGTAATCGGGTGTTCAAACTAATTCACACATCCCTATGGATGTTAAATACTGAAACCCAAAAAAATGTGCACTACCCAAGGAAAATCTCAAAAAGGGCGAACAAGAGATACAATAACCCTCTCACAATTTTACAATCTCTGGAAGACTTATAATTTTCTCGACAACAAATATCCCCAATGCCCAATACACAATTACAAAAGAATACACAACAATAAGAAGCCACTCAAGTAATTAAATAAATGACCATTAGGATTTCCTAAATCCAATAAATCCACAACGAATTAAACCAACTGCTTAACTTCGAGTTTGACAATTACTCATAATATTCAATTCAAATTGCCCGCAAATGTGAACAGAAAATAATACAACTGAAAATAATTCAGGCACTTAAATAATCTAATATTCGAATTTCCTAAATCCAAATTGAATCAATATCTCATCACATGCAATTATTCCAAAGTAAATAGAATTCTATTTGCAATAATAAGGAAATAAAATAAAACTATTTATTTAACATCAATTCCACAGTTTCGTATAATAATAACAAACCCAATTTCTTTATTACAATCATTGCATTATAAAATCTTCTACTTGTATATTAAATATTTTAATAACACAATATCTATTTAAATATAAATCAACTTTCACTCCTAAGTCATTTTATTTTAACATTTTATTAACCCATGCATTTACATACTTTTATTAATATATAAATACTTCTGTTTACAAATCATAAGGAAATTAAAACTAACTGTTAACTCAAATTTCACAAACAAATATAAATAGAAATCTTAATCCTTCTAATAAAATCATCTTATTATAAAACACCTACTTGTGCATTGTATGCATTAATTAACGATATAATATTTCTTTTAAATAAATATATATATCTTCTAATTACATAATCTAATTATTATTTTTCAATGTTTATTTTAAAATATCAAATTGTGCATGTGCATGCACCTATTTAAAAAATACATTTAAATATCATAAAATTATATGCAATATTTCTAATATATACTTTTAAACAAATAAATAAATATATAAATATAAATTAACAATTTTCAGACAACCCTAATCATAAACCCAGTACTTGCGACTTTAATAACTTTTGTTTTCGGATCTAGATTTCTCTGAAATTTTTACTGAAGGTGCGCAATCAAGTCGTCTAAAACATATAAAAAATTCAGCCCTACCCAGTTCGTCAATTTCGAGTTATGATTAATTTAGTGACGCACTATATCTGCTGTTTTGATTTTCGAATTACCAGAGGTTTCCAATTTTTTTTAAATCTATCAGAGGATTTCATTCTCAATCCTACAGAGGTTTTCTAATTCCTCAAATACTTTTATTTTTATTTTCTATTGTTTAAAATCACTCCTTACAAGGATCTAAATCTTCACGGTAATTTATCACTTTCTACAGAAGAACAAATTATGTTTTCACAGGAAGAGGTTTCTAAGTTTTGATTTAAATTCAACAGAGGTTCAATAATTCCACTATAATTTCCTCCTGTATAAATCTATTTCAAATAAACAAATTATACAGAGGATTTAATTGTTTTCTACAGAGGTTTCATTTTCACGGCAATCTTTTAAAAGAAATAAACAAGAATTTCTACAGAATTGAAAAATTATTTCCTAAAACATTTCCAATTTGCATTACAGTAATAAAATAACATTTTAATTTCAAATTTCACAAAAACAGTAAAGAACCTGTTACAGAAGAATGTTGCCTCAAAAAAATGTTGCCGAGCTTCTCTATAATTTCAATTCCCAATATAGCCAAAACTTTCTTCAATGCAATTGCCTCATTCCAGAAGACACAACCAAAAACACAGCCAATAATTCTACAACAAAATAATTCTAAAACAATTTCCTCCGAGAGATCCACAATTTCCTCACCAATTTTCCACAACCCATACCAAAAACTTTTCCCATGAAAACAATTTCCTTTTCTTTTTCCCTAATATCTCTCCCAATAATAAATTTCCAACAACCAGATAACAAATTTCTAACTCAGAGTTATTTCAACAAAATATCTTTTCCCTCAACAACCAAAGATATTTTCGAACCACATGCATTTAAATAAAATAAAACAATTTACTAATTGCAACTAATTTAAATATTCTTACTTATTTAATTACCATATTTTTTAATAATAAAATTTACTCAATCAACATAATCAAAATAAATTTATTTATTTATTTATTTATTCTAAAGCCCTCGCAACAATAATTCATTTAATTAAATATTTAAAATTAAATACACATTTAATCTAAATTAAATTTGCACAAGAATAAAATACCTAGAACAACAATGATAAAACTAAGATCAAGTTCAAACTGACGACACACTGTACTAGGGTTAAGGTATGACTAGGTAACCCATTACTATCTCCCAATATTACTGTTGAGTAATAGACATGCTCAGACTTGTGAAACCAGGTGAAGCTAATGTCTTGTACTTGCAATCCTGTAAACAAGCAAATGTCGCACATGTATACATATAGTAAATCATACACACCATGAAGAGAGAATTGCGGAAATCACAAGGCACTCGCGAGCGAGTGATGCAATACCGTTCTCTTCACTAATACAGTATCAATAACTGACAAAGCTTACATCATTAACATAATCAAAACACAAGGCATCATTAATTCAAGTACATACTATGCTAATCTAAAACATGACATAATGATAACCTCATAATAAAATACAATCACATCAAATTATAGTATTCACGTCACTTAACAGAGAGCGATCAAACAATAAACAAACACCTTAATTCAAGAGTTATTAGAAACAAAGCATAACATGGGGAAAACATTGTTTAATCAACATAGCACAAAATGGAGGGGTGTTACATTTGTTACCTAAGTAAGAAAATCATTAACAATTTGAAGATGACATGAACTAGTGATATTTTAGATTTTATATGTAGATTAAAAATATATTTAAAAAAATAAAAAAATAATATATGTAATTTTTAAAGAATTTTTAGTGAGTAATATTTATTCCATAACGAATAACTTTTATTAATTATAAGATAAAATCATAATTTTGTAAACACAAATCATTAACATCGATATCTAGTATATGCATTTTTTTAATTATTTTTTTGACATATTTTATTTATAATTATAGTTTAGAGTGATTTTATTCCATAACACACACATATATATACATACATATATACATACATATATACATACATATATATATATACATACATATATATATACATATACATGTATATATGTATATGTACATATGTACATGTATATATATGTATATATATATATACAATATATGTATATATGTATATGTATATATATATACAATATATGTATATATGTATATATGTATATATATGTGTGTATATATATATATACATACATACATATATATATATTTGTGTGTGTATACATATATACACATATGTGTGTGTATATATATATCTATGTATATGTATATTTACATATATATATATACATATGTATATATATATGTATATGTATATATGATATATATATATACATATATGATACATATATACATATACATATATATATACATACATGTATACATGTATATATATAATAAAATGTATATATATATATATATCATATACATATATATATACATATGTATATATGTATATATATGACATATATACATATCTATAAATATGTAGATGTATATATACACACACATATATATAGGTGTGTGTATGTATATATACATACATACATATATATATATATATACATATACATATATATATATATATACATATATATAGATATATATATATACATATATATAGATATATATATACATATATATATACATATACATATATATAGATATAGATATACATATATATATAGATATACACATACATACATACATACATACATACATACATATTATTGAAATAAGAACATTGATATAGAGTGCATAAATATTTTATAAAAAAATGTACTTTAAAAAGTATTCCACATGCATCAAATAAAGATTCTTAAGTTTGGTAAAAAATCTATATTTACTAAAAATAGAAAATTATATCATAATTAAATAAAATATATTACAAATTATACTTTTCAAAAAGATTACTTAAAGGACTACAATCCCACAAAATTTAGTGTTATGGTGACTCCATGTGATGGTCCAACCTTTGCTTTGAAACATGAACTTTCTAAAAAAATTTGAGCAATAATGAGATGACATCCTTAAGACATTCTAATGAAAGTGCCTTTAAATAGAGTTAGCATTTACCATTAAATGAAAGTCCTACCTTCAATTGAAGGTACCTTCCATGAAATAATTTAAATATGAATATTAAAAAAGGGTCTTCATTTAAAGATACCCATCTTCATTCAAACTCCACTTCATTTGAAGGTCATAAAACATTTAATAATTTGAAAGTTAATTCATTCAAGGTTTTTTATAATTTTTAGCACCTAAGGATCATTTTTTGTCATGTCTCACAATTAAAACATAATATAAGATGGCTTAAGTGATACCTTTCCCTTGAGGGGGCATCCCTAAATCAACAATAAATCCTAAAAAATTCTTGGGGTACATGTTATCTTTTCTCACCGATTACCTATATCTACTTTGTTTGGAACTTTGTTACTTCACAAAGGTATTTTTTATACACTTACTTCTTTACATCTTCTAGCATCACACCAAACACTGCATCCTCATACCATGTTACATCCTAGTACCTTTTACTCATTTCATGATAATTCACCTTTTTTTTGGATTTTTAAAATGATTTTGGTAATCTTTTGCTTCTGGAAGTTATTTTATCAAAATTGGGAACACCATCTTGTTTAGGGGCTTAATGGGTACTTACAATTTTTATTTAATGAAACTTGGTGGAAAATTGACCAAGATATGGTTGATTAGAGGTTTTTCCGCCACTAGGAACCTCCACCAAGAACCAACTGTGGTGTATAGTTTTCAGTTCCTTGGTTTTCTCTGACAAGTTCTGGTTCATTCTATAATCCCAACAAATTTTTTGAAGGAAATAATTCCTTATAGAATAGGAACCCCAATGAAGTAATTTGTTTCCAATTCCTTTGAAATCTTTGATGATGCCTTCAAGTTCTTCTTGAAGTTCTTAATGCCTTACAAACCTCCAATAAGTTATGAGGTTCTTGGTTCCCATATATATGGGAACCCCAAATATTTTTAAAAATAGTTCTTGATAGTGTGGAGAGACCTAGAAGCTAAGAATCTTAGTTCCTACTCAAGGTGGAACCTCCAACAAGGAATGGTTCTTATTTCTTGGTTCCTAGTGAGCTCAGAACCTCTAACTTAAGGAATAAAATACAACACAAAGTTCCTATTATTGTAGGAACCCTCAATTAAGTGCATGGTTCTTGATTCCAACAAGGGTTGAAATCCTTGATGAAAATTTAAGTTAAACATTCAAAATTTCTCAAGGACATGGGAACCTCCAATAAGTTCTTGGTGTAAGTTCTTGATGGTATTGGAAACCTTGACAATAGAAACACAGACACTCAAATTGTTTAGTGGAATGGGAACCTTTTGAACAATGGTAGTTATTGGTTCTCAAAGAAGCTATGAAAATAATTTTGGAATATGTTAAAAGCTGACACGTGGCAAGACGATTTGGTTACAAATGGCTCATTTTCCTTCTTGACAAACATATAATGATAATTTTTCACTCTATTGGGAGCGTTCAAAAAGATGGAGAGATAATGGAAATTGTAGATATTAGTGAAGAGGTATTTTTGGGTTGATCTAGGATTTGGGGTGTGTACATTGGAATTTTTTGAATAAGTTATTTTTATAAGTTAGAGGTAAAATTAACAATTATTGTTTTGAATTGATTTTATGGTATTTTCCGATAAGTCTATTATTAAAAAATATTTGTTTGTAATAATGACGATTTGAATGATTTATATGAATATATATTTTAATCTTATTCTTTTTGTGTGGAAATTTTTCTCTATGGCTGCATGATTAGTAGTCTGATAAGACCCCCTTTTCATGATTGCATTATTTGGTGTCACAACAAGGTGTTCTTGCTAGAAAGGTGCTAATTAATTATATAGGGTGGAAGTAGTAGGTCTTCCAAGGTATCTAAAAACTATTCCAGGTATTATAAAGTTATACAATTATAGAGAGCAAAGAGGGACATTGGAAATTTTGAAAGGTAAGATACAAAATTGTTGAAAGATAAAATTCCCCCAAGAAGGAGGAATTTTAGAATGGAATAATTGTTTGAACAAATTCCTATTGATACGAGGAATTAATTAAGAAATTTAGTTATGATATTAAGAAGAGATCTTGATAATGTTGAATACCATGCAAGTGGTGGAGTGAAGTAGAGAGAAAAAACAAGTAGATGCTGGGGAAGAATGATTTCTTAGAGCTCTTGAAAAAATTAGTAAAGGTAAGCAAATGGATGTCCCTAATTTTTTTGGTACATTAAATATTGATGAATTGATTGGTTGAATAGGTGAGTTGGAGGAATACTTGATTTGGAGGAGATTAGAGATCCACAGAGGGTGAAATTAGTGCAAAAAAAAATCAAGGGACACACTACACTATGGTGGAGGAGATTATAGAGAGAGGGTTGCAAATAATTTATTTGAGAATAAAACTGAGGTGGATTCAAATGATGGCTAGATCAAAGGAAAAATTCATCCTAGGAGATTATGAATTGGAGTTATTTAGAAATATTTAGAACTTGGAGTAGAAAGACATGAGTGTAAAATATTACATAGAGTTAAATTACAAGATGGTAATTAGATCTAGACAACATTGAATGGATAGGGAGAAGGTAGATAGATATATAAATGGGTTGAGACTCAATATTCAAGATGAGATGAGTATAGTGAAGATTGTAATTGTCAAAGAGGATTACCAATATGTCTTAAAAGTTGATGAAAAGATATCTAGAAGGTAATAAAATAATTACAAAAGTATATGAAAATTTGTAAAAGATGGAGGAAAAATGAGCAACAATAAAGGAAAAAAAGTTAGTGAGGAAGAAACCAAACCAAAATGGAGTAGATAAATTAGGAAAGTTACAAAAGGGAAGGAGTATTCTATAGGAGGATGTGGTAGTAGCAAGAAGTGTTTCTTTATCAAATGTTTCTAGTTTTGAGAATTTTTTCATTGATCCTATGAGTGCTCACAAATACAAGAGGGGAGAAAGAATAGTAAAATGAGAAACCACTTGGAACAAGAGAAGAAAGAGAGTAGCATCACTAAAAGATGAGGAACTAGAAGGAGGTGAATCTCTCATGTTGAAGAGAGTGTAACTTGTGAAGCCAGATGGGAAGAATTTGGACCATCTTAGAGAAGGTATCTTTTCTGAACTATGTGCAAGTTTGGAGGTAAGTGTTGCAAGGTAATTATAGATAGTGGTAGTACTAATAACCTAGTTTTTGAGGAAATGGTGGAAAATATAGGATTAAAAAGGAGAAAATATCCAAGTCCGTATAAATTTTCTTGGTTGCAAAGGGAACATGAGTTGATGGTGGGTGAGAAGCTTTTAGTTATTTTTCAAATTGGGTCCTATAAGGATGAATTTTTGTGTGATGTTCAATGTTAATGAATGCCTATCATGTGTTACTAGCAAGACTATGGTAGTTTGATAGGGAAGCCATCTATGATTGTAGAAGGAATATATACACCATCATGAAGGATGGGAAAAAGTATATCTTGAGTTATCTAAAGGAGAAGGAGAAGTAGGTAAAAGAAATCAGTTCCATAGTTTATTGTAGTGTACATTAAAATAGGTTTCGAAGGAGGTTAGAGGAGTTGAGAATAGATACATGAATGTGCCTTAGGAGCAGATTGCAAATGGAAAGAGTGGAAAAAATATTGGTTTTATGTTAAAGAAACATAAATAAATGGGGAACAATGGAAAGGATGTAGGAGATTAAGAGGTTCAAATATCGAGAGCACAAAAAGTGTTCCTATTTTTGTTAGAAAAAGTATAACATAGCATATAATGTGCTCCCCTTAATTTTTTTTTTTTTTAAGCATTTCACAAATCACTTTGGTAGAAAATTAGCTAACGTCACATACTTTATGCTTGATTTTTCTACTAATTTTAGAAGTTCTCATCTTGAAAATTTGAGCATGTTCACCCCCCCTATTTTTTTTGGAAATTGATTGAAAGTCAAAATTTCTCTTTTTGAATGTGCATAGAATATAGTCTACAATGTAAAAATGTTTTTTTTTCAAATTTGGATGAACAAATAAAAATGACACTAAGAATACTATACATAGGCTTTAAAAAAAAAGGAATACACTAGAAAAATAAAATGAAGATCAAAACCTTAATATATATTCAAAAATTTGTAGAAAAATTATATGGTTAGAAAGGTAAGAGAGAGCTTGACGGTATTGTGTGCAACCTTGATGGAGAGCACACTTGACATTTTGTTATTTTTATTTATTTTATAAAAAAACATGTCTTTAAGAATTGACATGCAAGTCCAACCCTTTGGGTTGGATTCCTAAGGCAAAGACAACCTTAACTTGGGTTGGTAATTTTCAAATCAAGTCAAAAAACAAGTGTGTTATAAGGCACTTGTGTTTGAAAACATTACTATTTTTTCTTTTATAGAAGCAAAAAATATACATGTTATAGGAAAAATGAACTAAAAAATTGTTTTGGCTTCTTTTTGGTCCCCCATATTTGTTCACATAGCACATACTTTCTATTATAGGCTCCTCGAAAATAACTATGGACCATTAGATTTTTTTAATAGCTCATGATTTTCACTCATAGTTTAGGGATACCACTTGGTTGTTTCTTATTTACAACATTTCTATATAATGTAGGGATGTGATATTGATTAATAAGGTTATTTTTTACATACTCTTATGATGCTAAATTAGTCTCAATCAAATGAGTAAGTAAATTGTATTGAAATAAACTTTTATTGTGATTAAGACAAGCTTAGGTATCTTTAATGCTAGAGTTTTGTCACTGGTGTTTCATGTATATAGTGTTCATATGGTTTTCTTATTTATGTTTTATCCTCCATTTTTTATTAATATTATATGATACATGCTTAATCACAAGGAAACACTTCATTATTAATATTATCATTGTGTTTTCACCTTGTAATAAATAAAAATAATCAAATCCAAGGTATATAAATATAAAATAGTCAAATGGAACTAAATAGTCACTAAAAAATTCCTTGATTACTTCACATGAATACTAGGGTTTTTATTTCTATTAACCTTGATGTAGTTATAATTGATAATGTTTAATTTTAGTTTAATAAAAAATATTATTTATTTATTTATATTTTTTAGGAGTAAACGATTTTGACCCAAAGCTATGAACTGGTGAGGTCATAAATAGAGAACCTCATGCCCATCATAAATACTCAATAATAGAACCCCATTGGGGTTTGAACCTTGGTGGAAAGAAAAAAAATCATCACACTATACCAATATGGTGGCAAAATAAATAAATCTTGAAACATTTAATTTTAGTTTAATAACAATGTGATTCAATGTGATGTAGATTTTATAAGGAGTTTCTATGCCCTTTTTTATGTAAAATTAATGTTAAGAAAAGGAAAGATTTGTTAGATGCATATGACAAATGAGACATGGGTGAATCAGTTGTATAATTTTAAAACATCATAAACCCTCATTAACACTCAGATTTGCATTAGTTCTTAAACCATTATCCATCGTTAAACCCTTAACATGCATTAACAAAATGTAAACATGTAAAGCAGTAATGCAATCAAACACATAAGAACACTAGATTTACATAGAAAACTCAACACTTGAGGGGAAAACCATGATGAAGATTAGCTCACTAATATATGATTTGCAACAATGAATACAATAAGGCTCATTGCCAAGGGCTCACTTCCTAGAAAGATAAAGAAAGGCTCATTGCCTAGGTGGCTCATTGCCAAAGGACTCATTGTCCAAAAGAAAGAAAGAAGAAGGGGTGGCTCACTACCAATTTGAACTACTAATAATGCATCTCTCATATGCCAAAGGTACAGTTCCATTGAAGCACAAACAACTTATCAAATACATTGAAATGTAGACACCTTCTGCTCACTAGATTAGGAAGTCATAATCATTAAGACTCACACTAAGGTCAACACACTTGATCACTTTCACATCACACACTCTTCACACTACTTCCATACAATAATTATCCTTGCATATATACCCTTTGCAACCTAAAACAATCTCAATTAGGTTGGCCTTAAGGAAACGTATACACCTCAACTGTGCAACGCCAAATAGGTTAGAACTAAACACTTACACAATATAATGAAGAAAATACAAACCACACCACTACTTAATTGGGACCCAAATCTACATAAACACACTTCTCAACACTTCCTCAATCAACAATTATCCTTCACAATTAGCGCTAGCATGCTAGGTCATCCAAACCTCCATTAACACTAACAAGAAACTCCATATACACCTCTCCAGGTCTAGAAACATCTCGCGGACCACACAACAACATTCCACACTATTCATACAAACATATCAGAATATTATGTACAACTACTGTAACCACTTGAAAGTCAAGAACACCTTCATTCTATGTAACCAGACATACTGTCACATACATCCAAAAAACCAAACAATTTTGTGAAACAACCTAGAACCTGAAACTTTAAGTGAAGATAGATACAAAAATTATAAGCACATTCCCAAATTTGCAACACTAGAACCTTCACTATTGAGAAATGTAGAGCAATCTCATTTCTCCCAAACACCATGTTTTACTAGACAAACATTCTGTCAAACATATCTTCTACAATAGTACGATATAGAACTTGAAACTATGGATAAGATACCTCTGAACACCTCTAATAATCATGTCCAAACCATATAAGCATATCTTCAAGCATGAAGAAATGCAGAGGAAAACACTGAACACCACTCTGTCACACTGAACTTTATTTTATTCAAATTTTCTCAAAAGCATTTGGAAACCAAGTAAGCCAACTTCATCAAGAAAATTACTAACATCTCTACAACACATCTACAACATCTACAATACTACAAAAATCTCCTCAAACACAAGTAAGGGCAGAAACCTCTACAACTATATTGAAGTAGGACATTAATGACAACACTAGCAATGCGTTAACATCATAAAATCCAAACTTCCAACAACTCCAATGCTAAGGTTCGACACCATCAACACAAACAACATTCCAACACTTTCTTCATACACGGGGTTGACATCAATGACAACACCCAAACAACTCATAGAAAACTCAAGCTTCCAAACTTCCAACAAGATTACCCTAAAATCCCCAATAATAGCAATATACTTATGGTTGATGAAAATCCTTCTTAGGAGGAAATTATAGTTAACTTCAAGAGGAAGTGAGAAGTGGACCTAGTGCTAATATTGCCCCTTCCATAGAAGGTTTCAAGATATCTCTCGAGAAATGAATATAAATATTGTAATAAAGGATGGAACTATAGATATCTAGAGAGAATTCCTTGGGGTTTGAACCTTGGTGGAAAGAAAAAAAATTTAAATCATCACACTATACCAATATGGTGGAAAAATAAATAAATCTTGAAACATTTACTTTTAGTTTAATAACAATGTGATTCAATGTGATGTAGATTTTATAAGGAGTTTCTATGCCTTTCTTTTTTAAAAGTGATGTTAAGAAAAGGAAAGTTTTGTTAGATGCATAGGACAAATGAGAGGGGGGTGAATAGGTTGTATACTTTTAAAACATCATAAACCCTCATTAACATTCAGATTTGCATTAGTTCTTAGACTCTTATCCATTGTTAAACCCTTAACATGCATTAATAGAATATAAACATGTAAAGCGGTAATGCAAACACATCAAACACATAAGAACACTAGATTTACATAGAAAACTCAAGAAGGGAAAAACCATGATGAGGATTAACTCAATAATATATGATTTGCAATAGTGAATACAATAAGGCTCATTGCCAAGGGCTCACTGCCTAGAACTTAGATAAAGAAAGGCTCATTGCTAAGGGATTACTGCCTAGAAAGATAATGAAATGCTTATTGCCCTGGTGGTTCATTGCCAAAGGACTCACTGTCCAAAAGAAAGAAAGAAGAAGGAGTGGCTCACTACCAATTTGAACTACTAATAAATCATCTCTCATATTCCAAAGGTACAGTTCCACTGAAGCACAAAGAACTTATCAAATAGACTAAAATGTAGACACCTTCTGCTCACTATATTAGGAAGTCATAAGCATTAAGGCTTGCACTAATTTCAACACACTTGATCACTTTCGCATCACACAATATTCATACTACTTCCATACAATAATTCTCCTTGCATTTATACCCTTCACAACCTAAAAAAATTTCAATTAGGTTGGCCTTAAGGAAACATATACACCTCAATTGTGCAATACCAAATAGGTTAGAACTAAAAACTTACACAATATAAAGAAGAAAATCCAAACCACACCACTACTTAATTGGGACCCAAATCTACATAAACACACTTCCTCAATCAACAATTATCCTCCACAATTAGCACTAGCATGCTAGGTCAGCGAAACCCACACTAACACTAACAAGCAACTCCATACACACCTCTCAAGGTCTAAAAACATCTCACATACCACACAAAAACATTTCACACTATTCATACAACATCTCAGAATATTCCATCATCATCAGAATATTATGCACAACTACTGTAACCACATGAAAGTCAAGAACACCTTCATTCTATGTAACTAGACATATTGGCATAGACATCCAAAACACCAAACAAATTTGCGGAACAACCTAGAACCTAAAACTTCAAGGGAAGATAGATACATACATTATAAGCACATTCCCAGATCTGCAACAGTAGAACCTTCACTACAAAGAAATGTAAAGCAATCTCATTTCTCCCAGACACCATGTTTTACTAGACAAACATACTGTCAAACACATCTTCTACAATAGTACGATATAAAACTTGAAACTATGGATAAGATACCTCTGAACACCACTGATAATCATGTACAAACCATATAAGCATATCTTTAAGCATGAAGAAATGCGGCTCAGAAAAACACTAAACACCACTCTGTCACACTGAACTTTCTTTTATTCAAATTTTCTCAAAAGCACTTGGAAACCAAGTGACCCAACTTCATCAAGAACATTACTAACATCTCTACTACACATCTACAACATCTACAACACTACAAAAATCTCCTCAAACACAAGTAAGGGAAACAACCTCTGCAACTATACTAAAGTAGGACATTAATGACAACACTAGCAAAGTGTTGACATCATCAACTCCAAACTTCCAAAAACTCCAATGCTAAGGGTCAACACCATCAACACCAACAAAATTCCAAAACTTTCTTCATACATGGGGTTGACATCAATGACAACACCCAAACAACTCACAAACAACTCAAGCTTCCAAACTTCCAACAAGATTACCCTAAAATCCCCAATAATACCAATATACTTATGGTTGATGAAAATACTTCTTAGGAGGAAATTATAGTTAACTTCAAGAGGAAGTGAGAAGTGGACCTAGTGCTAATATTTCCCCTTCCATAGAAGGTTTCAAAATATCTCTCGAGAAATGAATATAAATTATATTGTAATAAAGGATGGAACTATATATATCTAGAGAAAAATCCTTATATAAATAAGGGGCCTTTTATATATAAATAATATGTTGCAATTCTTATAAATCCTTCCTTTTTAAAGAAAATTAAGATTTTATAAATTGTGAGAAAAGATGATCCCCAAAAAGGAATTTTAGTTTGGCATAATTTTAATGATGCTTATGCTAAAATTCAAATCAATAGAGAGATTAAAAGTTTTCCATTTAGAGGTCTATAAGATAGGGGTGTTTTCTATTCCCTACTCTATTTGTCATTATTTTTGAGCCGTGCTACATTTCTTATTAAGAGAGACTCCTTTATTCACTCTATCATAGGTATATCTCTTCTTGATAATAGTAAAATAATATAAATTCAATTTTTAGATGGTACAACACTATATCCTAATTTAGAGTAAGAAAAATTTGGTAATGTAATCAATTGGCTTATTAATTATTGGTTTTCCTTAGGACCAAATATTTCTATTGGTAAAACCATTAAGTTTGAATGATTTTCCTCCAAAATGGTTTGACCAATGAGGTTAAGAGTGTGGTGGTACAAATAAAAGTATAAGATATTGAGGGATATCTAAATTGTGATTGTTTCCTCTCCTAAATACATGTGGGAAAGAGATTTTTAAAATAAATGAAAAATAAAGAAATTCTAGGGAAATTTCTTTTCTTACCTAGCAAAGTATAAGTTTGTAAAAATAGAATCTCCTCTTTAGTATCTATTATGCTTCTACTTGACTCTTTGGGAGTTATAAGTTCACAAATCCAAAATATATTTTATGTATTTCTATATGAAAAAATTAACAAAATGAGGCTTGTTGTAATTAGTAATGGTGTTTTTTTATCAAAAGAGAAAGTGGGGTTGGGTCTAAAATATTTTAAAATTTAAGGTATTACCTTAGAAATATTTTGAATCCTTGAATATTTATAGGTATTTAAGCCTTAGAATGTTATAGTACAAAGAAACATATCATTAGTTATTCCAAAAAATAATATTTGGAAATGGTTAGATCCCCATGATATTCATTTGGTTATTTTTTTTCAAACCATCATGGTCTATACCTTTTTAGAGTATATATAAATCTTGGGAGTTAGAGAGGCACCTTGTTCCCAGGCATGAGAATTTTTGTAGAGAGGAAGAGATTTTGACCATATTTAGGTCTATTTGATAGAACTTGGCTTGGAAGAATGAACCTCTCTACTATAGGGTTTTGATATTAAACTATGTGCATTAAAAGGTGTAAAAGATTTTAGATATATATATAATATGGGTAATTTGATTATTATGATGATATTTAGGCTATATATTTAATACTTAACCCTAAAAAATAACATTTTATTTTCTCAATGCAAAAATTTAAATATAATATGAAAGTTTTTGTCAAAATAAGAATTAACACTAAAATATTGGATGATATAATATGGACTAGTGATTTGAACCCTTGTCTATGATGTCTCTTGAAGTGATATATATTATCTTATTTAGCTAAGAATATTTATATCTTGAACAATACTTGGAAACTTAATATATCATTTAGAGATTGTAAGTCCATCTTACATCATATTTGGATTAATTTAAAGCTTAAAATTAAAAAATTACATTTTAAATGGTTTCTTTCTTTGAAGAGGTTGGCTATTGATTCTATCCTTCACCATGTTGGGGTTGTTCCTTGTGTATGTCCAATATTTAATGCTATTTAATGGTTTGAACATTTGTCATTTGATTTCCAATATGCTAACATTCTTTGTTTTATATTTTTTAGTAATATATCAGGTTGGAGAAAAAATGTGACATTACCTAGCATGAAATCTTGTTTGGATTTGTGAGAAATTTTGATAAAGAACTAAAAAAAAAATATCCTATCTTATTCTCTTAAATTATTTGGCACATAGGAGAGGTAGAAATGACAAGGTATTTTAGCACAAAAATGGGCCACCTTACATAATTTCATTAGAAATTTACTCTCCTCTCCATATTTTTGGATTTTATATTGATCTTGAAGGCTCCAAAAGAATGTTTCTATATAGTGGGGTCATTGTGATTTACAAATCTAAAGTTGATAAGGTTGAATAGAGAATAAATCTACAAGGATATGGTGCAAAATTTGTAGAAATAGAAGATAAAGAAGAGAATAAAACTATGTGTATTGATATGTTAATAATCCTCCTAGCTTTCTTGTGAATAATTCTAGCACCATTTATTAGAGAAAGAATGATAATATTGAACTAGAACATGAATAAATATTTAAAAATATCAATCTTGAATGGGATGTAAATTTTAAAATGCATTAAAATAAGGAAGAAAAAATTGAGCTTGATAACCCTAGCACCAATAAAGATATAAAATGTTACTAGGAGCAAAATATGTTAATTTTTTTTTTCTTAGTATTGTTATCTATCAATCAACCATTTCTCTTTTTTGATATATGATGTAAGACGTCTACCTCTGTTTAGACTTAGATTTGAGTTCTAGGATATGTCCTCATTTTCCTAGGCAATTTTGTTGAATTTTGTTATTAATATATTCTTCTAGTTGTAACATGTTTTAGAAGAATATCATCAATATAAATAAAAACCAAATATGTAATAGACTTTGTGGATGCAAATATGGAAAATATGTTTTGGTTTGGTATTGAGGTGATGGATTTGAGGAATCGTCTCTACAAACTTTGACATTACAAAGAGGGGAAGGGAAAGAAACATGGTCAATCCAACACACACTCAAAAACTATATCTCCATAAATCCCTTATCTATGCCCATAAAAATATTCTCAACTTGAATACAAATAAAGAAGTCATTAAAATAGTCTCCCATGTACATTGTTCAATTTTTCTTGTCACATTATACTTTAGTTCAATTTCTAAGAGTTACAAAAGTAGAAAAAAAATTCTATATAAAGAACAAAACAGAAAGAAATTTCTAAATATGCGTAACAACCTTTTTTCTCAGTGATATGCTTGCAAACCATTTCATTCCATATTAAATTATATAAGCTGTAATACAGCTGGGAAGAGTTATTCTAAAACAAACAACGGCCTCTTTCAAAGAGTAAACCAGGAAGAAATGTCTAATTTAGATACTCCTCCAGCAAGATGTCTTTATTTATTTCTTTATTTTCCACATATAGTTGTTCAACAGTGAAGTAGTTTCTATGGTTTTCCAACTCTACGTACACCTATGAGTAACCTAAAGTGATGAGTAACCTAAAGTGTCATTTCTGTGCAAATAGCTGTGTGCAATATCCCCATTGGCTCCATCTGGGTAAAACCCACCTGGTATGGATTCATTTCCCGTGTTATACAAAACCCTCAAGGTCTGCTGGGGAGTTCTGCTGTAAGACAACGAGTTAACATCTGCAGACAGAATGTTACCACTCACTCTTCCTTCAGCACCAAGTTCTGGGGGGACTATGATTCCTTCGTCCACAATTCCTGTCTTACCCAGACAGTTTCTAAGGTTGGAGATGCGGGCTGTGAAGTTTGCAACAGTGAAGTCATATGGATAAACCTTGTGCTCTGCCCTCTCGTACAGCCAGTAACGTATCACTGCATCCTGCCCAGCTTCCACTCCCAGTAGACCTGCTAACAGCTGCACCCACACCAATACAATAATCCAATAGTAATCATGATTTTTCCATAGTTGATGTAAATGAAGTAGTATAGAAAAAGTTTCAAAGCTTTACTCTCTTTCCAGCTTCTGAGGTTATATTAGGGTTGGAGCCAACATAAGCTGTAAGTCCCATGTATGGAACAACATACATAGCAATTACATAATTCACAGAACTAATGTAAGGATTGAAGGGAGGATTGAGTGTGAATCCCACAGCTTCATCAAAAAACTTTGCCCTTGTTTTCACTCTCAGGTCCAGTAGAGGCCGCGGAATGGCTTCCTTCACAGTCTCTCTGATTATTCTGTTAAAATCACTACATCAATGTAATTCAAGAAAATATATATCTTATCTATTAGTGTGATTTCAGATGAGCCACATCAACTAGTCAAAACTTAGAGTGTGTTGTTTAAGTCAAAATATAACTTTACTGTCTATGACTTACGAAGACATAAAAACAATTGAGAAAATGTTAAGAACCTGATATGGCCGATTTCCTGAAAGGCAAATTGCTCAACTATATCTTTAGTTCGAGGGTCCAGATTGGCCTTCTGAATACCCTCCGGAGAAGGGCCGCTTCCTGTGAGATTAGGTGCGAACTTGTCTAGCCCCACCCCAAATACAGCCCCAAGAAAGAATTCACACTCCAAATACTCAATATTCAGAGCAAAATTAAATATATCGGCGTCTAATGCATCTACTGGCCCTACATGGTATGTTCCAGTGCTCGAGTTGTAATCAGGACACCATTGCTCGGCAGACAAGGATCCAAACATGATAAACATCATCACCATTGCTGCTACTGCTGCTGCTGGTTTCTCCATTTTGCCTCGACTTTCAGACACTCAAAAATTTAGAGAGGCAGATGTGAGTTTTATATTGTTTCTGCCGGTTCTCCAGTCATCAAGGGTTGGTTAATTGAAAAAGATGGATGCTAGCATTATTCCAACGAACGTACAAGGCCACCCTTTTCGCCAGTTATTTCGTTTAGTAAAACAGATAATCAAACTGTCAGTGAAACCGAGGAATATGTGTGGATAGAAAATGTTATATGTAGTTGGAAAACGTGTCTACTTACATATCATATTGTCTATCCAGTATTTTGGATGCATTTTTTATTGTTTATATTAATTGAATGAAATTCAGAATATAGTACAACTTTAAATATAAATTTTAATTGATTAATAAATACTATCAATTAGTTAGTAGGAAACGTGCCTACTTACATACCTTATTGTCTATTGATTCTAGTGTTTGTCATCCCGTATTTCAAGCCCATCTACTTTGTGTGTATTGATGGCACAATTTATTTGCTCTGAGTTTTGGTGTTGCTGTTCATGGAAGAAAAATTGGGACACGTGAATTAGTGATACATCTGGCATAGATCGAGGAAGAATTAGTGATAGAATTGTTTACTAGTCTGATATAATAAACAATAGAAACGAATCATTTGTCAACGATTCCCTAAACCCTAAAAGATCTGCTAATTAATGGTTGGATTTCTTTATATTTTTCTGCCTGTCTTTAAACTTGTTAGCAGATTTGGGAGGTGGAATGTTTGAATGAATGAGTGAGAGATTTTAATGTCGTTTATGAGACCAAACAGTTTAAGAGACCGAGAATCACAAAACTAGGAAATCTCCAAATTGTTTTCGATTCTGGATCTTCTACTATGAATTTTGACCAAAAATCTTGAGGTCGTGTTGATCTTTTCTTGATCAAATAGTTCGTGCAGATTGTCCATCTTTAAATTGCCTTCATACGGCCATCTTCCACATTGGACTTTTAAGTTGAATCTCCCCATTTATTAATTTCTATTGCAATGGGATTAGATTGGAGTAGCAGGTCCTATTAAATAGTATTTAATATGTTAATAAATTAAAATTTGATATTAATTTTAATTGATTAATAAATATTATCAAATGCATATTTAGAATGTGAATTAGATAATATTAATTGATTAATAAATATTATTAAATACATATTTAATTTTAATTTTAATTGATTATTAAATACTATCAAAAGTGTGTTAATTAAAATTTAATTTTAATTTTAATTGATTAATAAATACTATCAAATGTGTATTAAGATAAAATTTTATTTTATTTTTAACTTATTAATAAATACTATCAAATTGAATTTATATGTATAAAATTAAAATTAAATTTTAATTAAATAAATATTTTATAGTATTTATTAATCAGTTGAGATTAAAATTAAATTAATCAATTACAATTAAAATTAAATGCATAAATACTATTGTGGGAAAATTGTGTTGTCCATGTATATTAGTCATGGGTTATGGTTGAAGAATCAAGGCATAGGGTCTATAGTTTAGGGTTTAGGGATTAGACTCTAAGGTATATTTAGAAGTTTCAAGGTTTTAGGTCATGTTCTTGGTTGGAGGTTTATCATTTATCATTTATTAGTTATGGTTTAGTGTTCAAATCTATGGCTTGAGTTTTAGGCTTCACAATTTTGGGATTGTTACTTAAGGATTAGGCCTTTGGTCTTGTAAACTAGGGCTCAATATTTAAGGTATAGGGTTCATGGCTAAAGGTTGAGCATTTATCATTGATAATTTAAGGTTTGGAATTCAACATATAGTATCTAATATTTATAATTTAGGATTCAACATTCATCAATAAACATTTATGGTCCAATGTTTATTGTTAATATTTTAACTTCAAAATTTAAGGTTCATATATGAAGTTCAAATTTCAATTTAAAGTGTTTAATATTTAAGGTTTAGCATTAAGATTTATTAGTCTATTTTTAGTAATTATGTTTTAGAATTCAAATTTATTTTTATATGTGTATGGTTAAGTATTAAGGTTCATTGTTTAGGGTTAAAGGGTCAATTCCTAAGGTTCAAAATTAGGGTGTAAGGTGTATATTTTAAATTTCAAAGCCTAGAGTTCACATTCAACCTGGTTCAAATTTTAAAATCAAGGGTTCAACATTCAATGTTTAACATTGATATTTAATAGTTTTATGTTTAGTTCTCATTTTTTAGAATTTAAATTTACTTGTCTATGTATAATGTTCACTACTAGGGTTCACTATGATCACAACTAAAGGTTAAAGGCTCATGGTTTAAAATTTAGGGTTTAGCATACATATTTCTAGGTTCATCTATGCTTTATGTTTCAAGGTATATGGTTCTTGGTTCTTGGTAAAAGGATTAGAATTCACCATTTGGTAGTTGGGTTTTAGGTTTCAAATGTAGTGCTCAAGGTTTAGGATTCATGGACTAGGCCCAAGATTCAATCATCTTAACTTTGAACTTATGGCTTAGGGATCATTATTCAAGGTTTAGGGTTCAGGGTCCAAGGTACAAAATTTATCATTCAAAAATTATTATCTATTGTTTAATGTTCATAGTTCAAGGGTTAAGGCCTCAATTTTTCCAATTAGGGTTTAGGTTTTAGAGTTAAATTTTTTTGTTTTATCTTTAAAATTTTAAGGGTTCAATATGTAATTTTTAGCATTAATATTTAGGGTTTTTTTGTTATCTATTTATAGTCTTCAATATTAAGATTCATTAGTAAGGGTTCAATGGTTGAGGCTAAGGTTTAATATTTATGATTTAATTTATAGAGTTCAAAGTTTATGGTTTACATTTCAATCTTCAAATTTAGGGATTTTATTTAATAATCTAGTATTTAAGATTCAAGATTTTAAGTTGGGGCTCAAGGTTTAGGCTTGAAAGTGTAAGGCTTAGAATTCAATGGTAATGAATTTAATCTTAAGGATTAGAGATCATATTTCAAGATTTAGGGTTAATGGCCTAGGGTTCAAATTTTATTATTCATCATTTAAGGTTTTAAGAGTCAAGGCCAAGAGTGGGACATTTAGTTGTTAGGCTTTATTTTTTAAGGCTCAAGATTTAGTCTTTAGGTTTAGCTTTTAAGGCTCAATATTCAGAATTTAAGGTTTAAGGTTCTTGTTTTAGTTATTTTGGTACAAGGCTTAATACTAAGGTTCATTTTTTAGAGTTGATAATTCAAGACTTGGGGTTTAATATTTATTTTTAAGTTTCATGATTTAGAGCTTTTTGTTCTTACTACAAGGTTTCACATCCATCATTCAATGATTAGGGTTTGGGGTTCAAATGAAGACTTTAGGGTTTATGAATCATTACTTAGGCCTCAAGTATTAATGATAAGGTATTTAAAGTTAGGGCTTACAAATCAATATTAAAGGCCTAAGGTTCAAGATTAATATTTATCATTCACCATTTTATGATTTTTCATTTAACATTTAGTGTATAGTGTTTCATTTTTTATGATTCAACATTTAGAGTGTAGGGTTTATAGTTCATGGTTTGGGCTTTATATTTTCTATTCAAGGTTTGGCTTGAAATGTTACGTGTTCAAAATTCAGGTTTAAAAACTTAAACTAGATTTTTATTTATAAAAAATAGCCTATGCATAAATTATAATGTACTTTCAAATAAACATTATTTAGGGTTTAAAGTTTAGGGTTTACCATGGGCTTAATAATACTTTGGGGTGGGCTTATAGTTTTAGTATTTGACCTAAACCATAAACCCTAATCCATAAACCCCATAATATTAAACCCTAAATCTTAAACACATTTATGTAAAAACCTTAATCAATAATGTTGGTGTAAATAGGTATTTTCCCTATCTAGTCTTATCTAGGTCCTATTTACTTAGGTCTAGGTAGGAAGGTATCTTTCTAGTTAACATTAATTAAGGGGGAATCTTTCTAGTTATGCATTAGTTTAAACTTATCTTATCTAGTTGGCTTTTATTTAATGCTTATGTCTTAGGTTATTTAATATTAACTCATGTCATTTAATTATGACGACCATTTAATTTAGGTAGATCACCACCCTTTCCTAGATAAGCAAGGCTTCATATGAACATTGTATCCAAGTTCACTCAAATGAGATAATTTATAGTTGTGTAAGTCAATATATCACTACAGTCTTGAGTATTGCATATTGGCTATATCTTGCATCCATTGTTGCAATTTCATGTTCCTGCCTTTCCCTCTTGTAGAAGGTTATTGCTAGTTTTTACAGATGATCCTGAAGGATTGAGTTATTGAGTGACTCTAACATGGTATCAAAGCTTCAGTTTTTCAAAACCCTTCTTAGTTCTAAGGATATTTTAAGCTTGAGATTTTGCAGGGTGCACAATGGGGTGAAACAAACCTCATTGTTGAGTCTAGAATCACCAATATCTTTTCCTTGGTGTACTTTTGAGAAAAATAATTTTTGGATTTCATTCAGAATCATGAAATACTATTTGAGTATCTACTAGATTTTGTAGATAGTGGGAAGATCTTACAAAAATGACTATCAAAATATCCCAACACAACTTTTTCCCTAGAGGTGAAGTTTTTTTTTACCAAATCGTATGTTCTTCTTTTTGGATTCAATTTTTTTTTTTGGGTTTCGTTGATAGCATCAAAATATTTTCTAGGAATCTATTAGTTTTTGCATGAAATGAGAAAAAAAATCATAAGTCAGATTAGAAGGGTTGTGTTTGCTGACTATTAGTTGGTAAAATTTACCCCATTTTTCAAAAATTCATAACTTAAGCATACAGTGTCAAAATTAGGAAAACAAGATATTGATGGAAAACTAGTTCCAAGCAATTCATAGTGGTACAAGCTAATTTATAAGAACTCTCTTGAAGATGTTGGTGGGAATTCTATGCCACAATCTTGCAAAACATCATTAGTATGCAAATATAAACATATAGAATGATAAACATCATAATGGTTAGAGAATTCAATATGTAGTCTACAACAAGAACTAGTGCATGTGTGATTTATCTTGATATAAAAAGGTTTAAGCATTTCAAAATATCTTTCAAAATTTTGAATTTGAGGATAATACTGTTGAAATTTACCAAAAAATTGGGTTTGAGTCGTATCCAAAAAGTGCTTTGGATGTGGCTCATGATTCTGACTACCTATTCTCCTTCGTATCACATGCCTTTGATTTGGAGATGGCCTTGTGTTATTCTTCCAGTAGTCTACAATTAGTGTTCTCAATGCTTCAACAATTGGTTTATCTTTTCGTGGGAGTCTCCCCGAGAATTCCCATAATTCATTTGAATTGGTGTCCTCAATTCTTTGCCACCTTTGAATGGATCTTTGATAAATTTTTTCTATTAATTCTCATTTGTTCACTCGTATTTCTAATGAGATGAGATTTCCTTGTTTGACTACTTACCAAAGTCATTGTAATGACATTTAGGGTGACATTGCTATCCTTTGAGTGTGAGGTCTTATCCACACCCTCATAAGCATCCATTAGATTCTTCACAATAGTGTTTTCACTTGAAGCATTTGTTCTCAACCCAAGAATCTTCATGATATTTCTATACTTTATACACCGAATCATTTCAACAAATAGTTGACATCTTGTGGTCTCATTTAGCCTTTCAAAGAATAATTTCCAAATCTTATTAGCATATCTCTTACAAGTGCATGCTGGAATATTACCTTCCATGTGCTACAAAATATCCTCATCAATATTAATCAAATATTTTTTCTTTCTACATAAAATTATAGGTGGTGTTCTCCTAGGTACATACATCTCAACATTAGGAATTTCATCAATATTTAAGTGAGTTGGGCTAGATCGCGTACCTTTGATCAATGGTGGAATAGATGAAATACATTGAGGTTGACATGGGGATGATGGCATACCCTCTTCATCAAATCTGAGTGATGATGTACTCTCAACTTGAGATGGTTTCCCTTCATATTCACATGTGGTAGATGGTGTCCTTCCATATTCACTTGCGGTAGATGGTGTCCCTCCATATTCACTTGTGCTTAATGGTGTTCCTCCATATTCACTTGTGATTAATGGTGTCCCCTTGTATTCACTTGTGGTAGAGGGTGTGTTTCCAACCATGGTATTCAAATTTGTCTTAGCACGATGCTTTGCATTCATTTCTTTTGTGCCACCAATGCATTTTCTCTTTTTGATGGTTGAGGTTCCTCTTCAATTGGACTTTTTTCGTCAATCGTATCCAATTTATTCTTCTCACAATATTCCCTCATCCATTCTCTATTTTTTGAATTATTAGTTTCATACACTTTGTCTATTTGTTTATTCCTTCTTCATTTCCTCGGCATGGTAGATAATTTTACCTGTAGCATGGTAATGAGACAAATATTAGTTCCTAAAAAATGAATCCATACAAATAAATGAAATATATGTCATTCAAGGCTTCATACAAAATAATTACAATCATCTTGTAGAAATGTGCTAATGTTGCATGCCATGATTGCAAGATAGGCTCAAAATGGAAGCATGGACAAGGCATTTGAATTGTTTGACAATAATGTTTTCGTAGAAATGTATGTAAAATGTGGTAGCATTGACAAGCTAGTGATCTCACTAGCTTGCCAATATGGTAGGGTTGACAAGGTAGGGGCAACGTATGCCTCATAGAAATGGAGTCTCAATGCGGTAGACAAGGTTGGTAAGCTAGTGAGCTCACTAGCTTGTCATCATTGTGAGACCCCATTTCTATGAGGCATATGTTGTCCATACCTTGTCTACCTTATACATTGGATCCTCAACTGTCATATATCTTTGTCCCTCCCTCCTCTTCTCTCCTTCTCTCTATCTTTCTTCTCCCTCCATCTCTCCCTCCCTCCATCCCTCCCTCTCGACCCTAATCCCTCAACCCTATAACCTCAACCCTTAAACCCTTAAACACTCAACCCTAAACCCTCAACCCTAAACCCTTAAACCCTTAAACCCTTTACCCTCTACCCTCTACCCTTGACCCTAATCCCTCAACCCTTAAATCCTTAAAACCAAGTAAAATATCTACCCTAATCCCTCAAACCTCAACCCTTAAACCCTCAACCCTTAACCCTCAACCCTCAATTCCCTTAAACCATAATCCCTCAACCCCTATACCCTCTACCCTACACATTGGACCCTCAACCCTAATCCCTCAACCAATACCCTCAACCCTCAACCGTCAACCTTAAACCCTCAACCCTCAACCTTTGAGCCCTCAACCCTAGGCCCTCCTCCACATTCCCCAACCCCAAACCCTAAACCCTATCCCCCCATACCTTTACCTCTACATTGAACCCTAATCCTTCAACCATATACCCTCAAACCTATACCCTAAACCCTCTACCCTCCACCTCAAACCTAAACCCTTAAACCTTCTACCCTCTACCCTCAACACTAATCCCTCAACCCTATACCCTCAATTCTCAACCCTCTACCCTATAGATTGGATCCTCAACCGTCATATATCTCTGTCCCTCCCTCTTATTCTCTCCTTTCTACTCCTATCTCACTTCTCCCTCCATCTCTCCCTCCATCCATCCTCTGGCTCTGCCTAATCCCTCAGCCCTATGCCCTCAGCCATTAGAGCCCTTAAACCTCGGCCTAGAGCTCTCAGCCCCTCGAGCCACCACCGCCCCTCCAGCCAGCCACACTACCCTAATCCCTCAACCACTTCCCTTCCATGTCAAACTCTACCCCTAATCCCTCAGCCTCCAACCCTTAAACCCCTCAGCCTTTAAGCTAATCCCTCAAACCCCTAACCTATACATTGGACCCTCCTTCATCCATCCAACCACCACCTCAACCCTCTACCTCAACATAAACCCTCCAACACACAGCCATATTCCATTAAACCCTCTACCCTCTACCCTCTACCCTTTTACCTGTACCCTATACATTAAACCCTCAGCCTCAATTCTCAGCCCTCATCCATGTCCCTCAGCCCTCAGCAATTCAAGCTCTAAACCCTCAGCCCCTATACCCTCTGCACCCTATGCACTGGACCCTCAGCCTAATCATTCCAGCCATATGCCCTCCAGATCTGCACCCTAAGCCCTCTGCCCTCCTTGGCTTATTCCGGCTAAACCCTTTAACAAACCCTTAAACCTTCTACCATCTACCCTCGACCCAATATCACTCACCACCCTCTACCCTAATACCTCAACCCTATACCTGTCCTATCCCTTTCTCTTTATCTATACATATCACCTCTCTTTCATTTGAGTATGTGCAAGATCATCATGGAAAAAATGAGGCCCATAAGTGGCAAAAATTCAAAAAAATCAGGTTAGGAAACTTGACGTAAAAATTTGAATAAAGTTATCTATATTATTTCAAAAATGTAAGAATAAAATTTGTAGAAATTGGATGTTTTCTAAACTACTAGGTTTATTTAAAAAAAAATCTATTTGGTGAAAATTTGAAATTTAAGTAGTACTTAAATTTCAAAGAAAAATAGAAGTAGGTGTCTTGTCTAACCACCTAACCACAATAAAATGATAACATTTTTTATAAATTTTAGATATAAGTAGAGGACTCATGTCAGATTTGATGCATATTTTTTGTAATTTTTTCTAAGTAAATAATTAATTATGATTTTTTATTACAAATTTAAAAAAAATATAAAAACGTATGTTTGACCACCTTAACTTGGTCAAAACTTCATGAATTTTTTTAAAAATTCTGTAATATCTTGAAGCATAGAATGTGACACATGTTTGGATTCAAAAATGTGATAATTTTTGAAGTATAGTTTTTCAATCAACCTATCAATAGGACTTTTATTCATAATTCAAATAGAAAATGAATAATAATTATTTATTAGAATTCAAAGTAAAGCATAATTTATATTGGTGGGAAAGTGAAATCTCCTTTAAAACCCTTTCATTTCCAATTTTTGGTTAAAATATGTCATTATCCACAGGCACTACACACATACCATCATGATCTTCCACCCCCCTACCATTGTCTCTATCTACCCTCTTTCCTCTTGGTCAATCCATCCACTCTCTCACTCCCTCTATCTATCTCTCTCTATCTCCCTCCACCTCATCAATCTCTCTCCACTCCCTCTCCCCCTATCTCTTGGTCTCACCCCTCCCTCCACTCTCTCTGGTCCACCCTCTTTCCCTACCTAGGTAACTCTCTCTCCTCTCCCCCCTCTTGATCTAGCTCCACTCCCACCCTGCCTGAATCTAGGTCCCTCCCGCCACCCTCTCCCTCCCACCCTCTCCACTCCTTCCCTCTCCCTCTCTCTCTCTACCTATCTCTCCTTCTCTCGTCTCTCCCTTCCCTACCAACTCTCTCTTTCTCTCCCTCCTCTCTCCACCCCCCTCTCTCCATTCCTCTTCCTGTTTCCCTCCACTATCCCCTCCCCTGCTTCAAGACCCTCTCCTCCAAACCATTATCTTCCCTCCCTCTCTTGGTCTCTCCTTCTTCCATTTTCCTCTCAGACTCTCTCTCACTACCTCTCTCTCTCTCCGGGGTCTCCTCCACCCTCACCTAATGACTCTCCTCCTCTGTGACTTCTCCCTCCTCTGAGATACACA
>VDFB02329322.1:276484-301484 GCA_007258455.2 Sequoia sempervirens | reverse complement strand
AATTGCATTGAAGAAAGTTTTGGCTATATTGGGAATTGAAATTATAGAGAAGCTCGGCAACATTTTTTTGAGGCAACATTCTTCTGTAACAGGTTCTTTACTGTTTTTGTGAAATTTGAAATTAAAATGTTATTTTATTACTGTAATGCAAATTGGAAATGTTTTAGGAAATAATTTTTCAATTCTGTAGAAATTCTTGTTTATTTCTTTTAAAAGATTGCCGTGAAAATGAAACCTCTGTAGAAAACAATTAAATCCTCTGTATAATTTGTTTATTTGAAATAGATTTATACAGGAGGAAATTATAGTGGAATTATTGAACCTCTGTTGAATTTAAATCAAAACTTAGAAACCTCTTCCTGTGAAAACATAATTTGTTCTTCTGTAGAAAGTGATAAATTACCGTGAAGATTTAGATCCTTGTAAGGAGTGATTTTAAACAATAGAAAATAAAAATAAAAGTATTTGAGGAATTAGAAAACCTCTGTAGGATTGAGAATGAAATCCTCTGATAGATTTAAAAAAAATTGGAAACCTCTGGTAATTCGAAAATCAAAACAGCAGATATAGTGCGTCACTAAATTAATCATAACTCGAAATTGACGAACTGGGTAGGGCTGAATTTTTTATATGTTTTAGACGACTTGATTGCGCACCTTCAGTAAAAATTTCAGAGAAATCTAGATCCGAAAACAAAAGTTATTAAAGTCGCAAGTACTGGGTTTATGATTAGGGTTGTCTGAAAATTGTTAATTTATATTTATATATTTATTTATTTGTTTAAAAGTATATATTAGAAATATTGCATATAATTTTATGATATTTAAATGTATTTTTTAAATAGGTGCATGCACATGCACAATTTGATATTTTAAAATAAACATTGAAAAATAATAATTAGATTATGTAATTAGAAGATATATATATTTATTTAAAAGAAATATTATATCGTTAATTAATGCATACAATGCACAAGTAGGTGTTTTATAATAAGATGATTTTATTAGAAGGATTAAGATTTCTATTTATATTTGTTTGTGAAATTTGAGTTAACAGTTAGTTTTAATTTCCTTATGATTTGTAAACAGAAGTATTTATATATTAATAAAAGTATGTAAATGCATGGGTTAATAAAATGTTAAAATAAAATGACTTAGGAGTGAAAGTTGATTTATATTTAAATAGATATTGTGTTATTAAAATATTTAATATACAAGTAGAAGATTTTATAATGCAATGATTGTAATAAAGAAATTGGGTTTGTTATTATTATACGAAACTGTGGAATTGATGTTAAATAAATAGTTTTATTTTATTTCCTTATTATTGCAAATAGAATTCTATTTACTTTGGAATAATTGCATGTGATGAGATATTGATTCAATTTGGATTTAGGAAATTCGAATATTAGATTATTTAAGTGCCTGAATTATTTTCAGTTGTATTATTTTCTGTTCACATTTGCGGGCAATTTGAATTGAATATTATGAGTAATTGTTAAACTCGAAGTTAAGCAGTTGGTTTAATTCGTTGTGGATTTATTGGATTTAGGAAATCCTAATGGTAATTTATTTAATTACTTGAGTGGCTTCTTATTGTTGTGTATTCTTTTGTAATTGTGTATTGGGCATTGGGGATATTTATTGTCGAGAAAATTAAAGTCTTCCAGAGATTGTAAAATTGTGAGAGGGTTATTGTATCTCTTGTTCGCCCTTTTTGAGATTTTCCTTGGGTAGTGCACATTTTTTTGGGTTTCAGTATTTAACATTCGTAGGGATGTGCGAATTAGTTTGAACACCCGATTACTATGAACGGGTTGTGTGATTGGATTTGAGCACCCGGTTATTACGAACGGGATGTGTGGTTCCTTGCAAAATAGTTGATATTTGTTATCGTATTTTGTGCACTGTCTACCCTTGGGTTGTGGAATATGTTATTGTGTTGTCGATAGGGGAGTGGCTTTCAACGGGGGTCGGGACACAAAGGAGTCCCAGGATAACTCGTGTGAAAGTCAGTTTAATCAGTGGAAATTAAATAACCTTTATTAGGGATGGAGTAGCTTAATATTTAATCAGATAATTTAGCCTCGCTCATTGGCTCAAGGGCTAGTATGAGACTTGAGATGAGTCAGGAAGGCCTGGAATGGCAAGATCGTTATCTTGTCTTCTCGAAAGATAACCGATTCCGCACTGGTGTGCATGTGGGGCCGGAATCGTGAGAGGTTACCAGGATAACCCTAGAGGGGGGCCGGGACCTAGGAAGATTTCCTTTGGATAACCAATGCAACCTTTGTGATGACACTCCTCCTATGACAACGGTCGATTTGTATTATACAGTGGATGTATTTGATTCAGTGGTTCTGGAAGCAATGTAACCTTATGTTTTATGTTTTTTTGGTACAGTGTTGTTCTGTGTTTATTGGTACAGTGTTGTTTGTATTTACTAGTATAGTGTGGTCTTGTATATTACTTGTGTCTAGAGGTAATAGGTTTGTCTTGGTTACATGTTACTATCTCCTAGCACGGGGGCTGGGCCTATGGGTACTAGATGGTTGGGTGGCGTGCATCTTACACTGTTGAGTTTCTCTTCCTGTTCGTGATGGCGGGATCTTCTTGTTCGAGGAGCTCATGTGGTTCTCTGGAGTTGTTCTTCTCCTTCTTCATTGTAACTGTGGATCTATGTGTATAATTGTAATACCTCATTTGTATCGAGGTGAACCTTTGTAATGTAATTGTAATAGTATTTATGATCAATTCATTATTAGATTTAATGGTGTTGTATATGTGGAAATATGTTTAATACATTTATGTGTTAGATTTATCTTAAAATGGTTTAATACTTTGTTGTAAGTTGTATCTTGAGTTTAATATTCATATGCTATGGTTGGTTAAATTTTATAAGTAATGGTGTTCACATGTAGACGTGTTGCATAACCTAGAGGATGTATGTGGCTAGAGTAGGTTATTTTACTCATCTTGTTTTAACTTTAAAAAAAATAGTTGTGCTTCTGCAGTATTGCATCGTCCTCTAGGTTGCGGGACGGGGTTTTACAACAAAACATGAAAATTTGGTTAAAAATATTGATTTTAATGTCCCACTTAGGCTAAAAAGTGTGACACACTATTGTGGGATGAGAGAAGGAAATTTTATTCATATTATTTTTCATATAAAAATGATTTACATATTATAAAATAAAAAATAGCACCATATTTCATCAACTCTTCTACCAGTCTCTATAGGAGCTAAAAATTAGCACTATCCCAAGACCACTTGCAAAAATAAGTTAAACCTTCTACAAGAGAGTATGCTAGAGATGAGATTTCTTGATATTAAGATCTATCAAATATGATGATGAGGTATGTTACAAAAGTGTACAATGACCTTTCTTATATAGACAAGGTGTGATGAAGTACCAAACATTAAATGACATGAGCCACCATTAAATGACCTAGGACTCTAATATTTAATAAAAGCTAAAAAGATAAAATAACAACATGCAAGTATAAATATTTAAAATAGAGGGCTATCTAGTAACTCTAGTATATTAGAAGACCAATTCCACAACCATTAGTGAATACATGAAAATTGAGGAACCTAGTTGTCTATGAGATTTTAGGTCTTGAAAATGCCAAATCTAAAACCCACACGCATCTAATTCTTTCTCATGTCAAAGAATAAAACCAAGCATCCAATGCAAGCACTATAAAAATAGCCAAAAAATTAATTATCTCATGTAACCAAAGGGCTAAAGATAAGGACCCAACATGAACACTCTTTTGATACATGTTGATGTTCAAATCTTCATTTGAAACCTACATCCATATACAAATCAACATCAACATTTGAAACCTCACAAACATGGGATGCAATTTGTGAGATAACCTTTGTGATTTTAGAAGTCGGTTCTTCGTATGATATTCAATGAATTCTTTCAAATTTATAGAGAAAATAGAAGAAGAAAAAAAGAAAATAAATCCTATCTAATAGGAAAAACAACAAGAAAAGACTACCTATATGCAATTCTCTAATAGGAAGCAAAATTTAATAGAGAAATATTTCAGCATAGTATGCCACATTCTCTTCATTTTTGAACCAAGAATAGATTACAAAAGGAAAAGTGCACAATTATCAAACATTCAATCGATTTGTGAGAAACACCCACAAAGACTAGATGTCTATTAAGACTACACATGTGAAACAAGAAGACGAGAACAAATTTACCGACAAAAAAATGAGCACATATATATATATATATATATATATATATATATCATTTGAAATGAATATACAAACAATGCAAGAGGCACAAAGACATGGTCACAAAAAATTTCTTTACAGATGTAATGATACATAATATATTTCCTTCAAATATTTCAATACATTTATAGAGAACTTTTTCTTAAAAGAATCCCCAATTTTCAAATGAACAATTACAATATATATCAAAAGAAGAAAATATGAAAAGAATAGAAAAATATTAGATCTCAAAATCTTTTTCTACATGCAAAGTTTTTAATTGCAGTCAAACTTCCAATTTTCTCCCTTCATTTCTACATTAAACTTCTCTTTCACATGCAAAACCTATGTTATTGTATGGAAGTTACTTTTTTGTTTCCTTTTACTTGCATTCCACTTTTCTCTTTTATAAAATTCTTTAATAAGGATAATTTAAAATAATTTAATAAAATAATTTAAACATTTATAAGAGCTGAAAAATATTTGAAAACCTAAATCATTGGGCCCACCATCTACCACATCAATTAAAATGGACTAATGGCACACCAATTTATCTTGGAACTTCTAATAACTCCCTTATGATAGGCCATTGGCCAGGGGAAATCTAAGCTAGAAACAAAAAGCCAATGGCACAATAAATTACTATGACATCTCTAGTGGACTATAAATGATGCACAAAACATTAGATAGACCTTTAACTAGATGGTTGAGATGGTGTTGGGCTTGGGTATGGAGATGCTTCTAATCAAATCCACCTACCCATACTCCACAAGATCAATTGTGAACAACAGTGCTGGCCCAATCTATGCATTCCCTCCTCAACACCTTGGTCACTCTTGCATAAATAGTGAGGAATATTATCTGCACTATCTGTAGACTTATTTTTTGGTCAATCTCCACAACACCATTATCTACAAAATATGGAATCTCATAAAACATATCAATGTCATCATTATTTGTAGCTTTTGTGATAATTTCCTTCACACGTTCTTTTCTTTAATGAGATTCTAGGTTCTTATCATTCTTTTGCAAGTATTTATCATCTTCAAAAGTAGCAAGCAATTGTCATCATCAAAATACTCTTTAGTCTCTTCTTTATTTCATTCCATCTTTGATTGATATTGCACAAGGGTGGGTGCATGAAGTTGGGTTACACTTTTGTGGCCAACTTCAAAAAAAGATTGAAAATGCCATAATGCAAGCACCTTATAACATGCTCGTGTTATGACATTTTAAAAGAAAAAAAAAGTGAAAGCTATTCATTTTCTCTTCTCTATTTTTCTACTCTACCCGCGGCCAAAAACCCTCATTTTCGCGCTCGCATTCTAGGAGGAGGCATTCTACAAAATTCATCAACAATAGTTGCTTTTTGTTTGCAAAGATGGCGCCATGACAACGAAGAGGTGCAGGAGGTAAGTATTGTTTGCTATTTGTTTTGAATTTCTTAGTTTCAAGTTGATTTTGTTTGTTTTAGGTTAGATTTGATTATTATTTTTTAATTTGTAGGAGATGCAAATAATCCTGAAAATCCTCAACAACAAGAATAGGAAAATCCTCCTCAACAAAATCAACCTCCCCCACCAATCACTCAACACCCTCATGGCACTCAACAAAATTTGAGGAGTGAAATTGAAAACAACAAAAAATAAATTGAGGATCTTACCAATAGGTTGAGCGATCCAAATGCTTCAACCGTAGAAAGAATGACACTAGAAAATTCAATGAAAGAGATGTTAAAAAATGTAGATTCAATAACCCAACAAATAACGAGATGGCAAGATAGGAGGTAGGCAGTTAGGGCATATTATGCATATAAACTATCATATAAACAAGTAAAAGATTTAAAAATTACTAAAGGTGATTTGTGCTCTTTATTCATTGACCCTAGAACAAATCAAAATCTTAGCCTCAATGCGAAGAGGTTTCCTATTCATTAGTGCAACCACCAAGAGATTAGGAACCGTGTTTATGATAGGTGGTACTTGGTCTTTGATTACCCACCGCGCAACAATTGTGAAGTCCCCCAATATTTTCTTAGGAAACTATACAGTGAGTTTGTATTGAACCAAATCCCAAATTATTTTGATATGAGGCATTTCCAGGGGAGAGGTGGGGGGTCGGCTCAGGATAGTCCCGGTGCATAGCTAGATCCTACGCGGCAAGGGAGATGACCTCTCGCTAGGCTTCCTCGTGAGCACATTGTTATGCCTATCGTTGCGAAGGAGAGTGTCGACATAGAGACATTGCAGGCGATCAACACTTTGACCCAGAGTGTCATGCATCATAATAGCCCTATTGTATAGCGCCATCCAGGGGAGTCTTCAGGTGGTGGCCTTCGAACCCATGTGTGTCAATCTTGCGGGGCGACTTGTTCATATGACCCCACCGGCACTCAGGAGGCTGCTACGCAGGATCCGTATGCTGCTACGTAGGATCTGTATGCTGCTATGGGGATGGAGAGGAAGGCTGACATTTTGCATCGTGCATATGACATTGATAGTCGGGTAAAAGTCAGCATGTTCATTGAATTTAATTTATTAAATTTTGATTCTGAAATGCATGATTAACTAATTTAGTTTTATTATTTTAATAAAATTGTAGGGTCACAGTGTTGAGACTGGATACACCGGTCCTCCACCTACTTATTTCTGCAATACACCTAGCAGTGGGGTATGTGACTAGTAAACAATTATAAATTTATTACATGTTAATAGCATTGTTTTACGAATGGTATTTTAATACATGTGATTTTGGATGTTGAACATGCTAATATTGGAAGTTTCAAGCAAACACCTCCTAGTGCCAGTGGATTCACTCAAACGTACACAGAGGTAATAGAATAAAGAGAACTTAACTAATGAATTCTACTTAATAGATTTGTGTAGTTTATATTCATATTGTTGGTTATGTTGCATTACACATCATTCAAACTCAAAGCATTACTTCAAATTCCATAACTAATAACTAGATGTTGATAGATGACAAAATTTCAACTGTACAATATAGTTGTTTAGAAAGTCAACATAAGCAACATGATGCAATTACTTCACATGGAGGCATGTGCTTGCAAAGGTGCACTAGGTACACCTATCATTGGGGTATGTAACTAGTAAACAATTATAAATTTATTACATGTTAATAGCATTGTGTTACGAATGGTATTTTAATACATGTGATTTTGGATGTTGAACAGGCTAATATTGGCAGTTTCAAGCAAACACCTCCTAGTGCCAGTGGATTCACTCAAACGTACATAGAGGTAATAGAATAAAGATAACTTAACTAATGAATTCTAATTAATAGATTTGTGTAGTTTATATTCATATTGTTGGTTATGTTGCATTACACATCATTCAAACTCAAAGCATTACTTCAAATTCCATAACTAATAACTAGATGTTGATAGATGACAAAATTTCAACTGTACAATATAGTTGTTTAGAAAGTCAACATAAGCAACGATGCAATTACTTCACATGGAGGCTTGCAAAAGGTGCACTAGGTACACCCTATCGAGTGGGGTATGTAACTAGTAAACAATTATAAATTTATTACATGTTAATAGCATTGTTTTACGAATGGTATTTTTAATACATGTGATTTTGGATGTTGAATAGGCTAATATTGGCAGGTTCAAGCAAACACCTCCTAGTGCCGATTGGATTCCTCAAATGTACAGGTAATAGAATAAAGAGAACTTTAACTAATGAATTCTACTTAATATATTTGTGTAGTTTATATTTCATATTGTTGGTTATGTTGCATTACACATCATTCAAACTCAAAGCATTACTTCAAATTCCATAACTAATAACTAGATGTTGATAGATGACAAAATTTCAACTGTACAATATAGTTGTTTAGAAAGTCAACATAAGCAACACGATGCAATTACTTCACATGGAGACATGTGCTTGCAAAGGTGCACTAGGTACACCTATCAGTGGGGTATGTAACTAGTAAACAATTATAAATTTATTACATGTTAATAGCATTGTTTTACGAATGGTATTTTAATACATGTGATTTTGGATGTTGAACAGGCTAATATTGGTAGTTTCAAGCAAACACCTCCTAGTGCCAGTGGATTCACTCAAACGTACACAGAGGTAATAGAATAAAGATAACTTAACTAATGAACTCTACTTAATAGATTTGTGTAGTTTATATTCATATTGTTGGTTAAGTTGCATTACACATCATTCAAACTCAAAGCATTACTTCAAATTCCATAACTAATAACTAGATGTTGATAGATGACAAAATTTCAATTGTACAATATAGTTGTTTAGAAATTCAACATAAGCAACACGATGCAATTACTTCACATGGAGGCATGTGCTTGCAAAGGTGCACTAGCACGACAAACTATGGATGCTTGGAAAAAATCTATGAAACCATAATAGTAAGCAATAGCATAGATAAGGTAGTTAGTGATGCAAAGCATCATATCAAAACACTCAATCATCAGGGTACATTTGACGCAGAGCATCCAACAAACACCATCAACATCATTTCTTCAAGGGATTTCAATCCCAAATAGAATCAGGAGAAGATCAAATATAATTTCATCATAAATCTACTTTTCATTCAACCAAAATCCACTCAAATTCTCTTAGGCATTCCATAGGCCATTATTCATCATTCCACTAATCAGTATTCCAATTGACTCATTCAAAGGAAAAACCATATTAAAGAAAACTTTGACTTAATCAATTAGATTCATATTATTCTCAACCACCATAAAAACAACATAAACTCGATTATTGACACTTCAACAATTCATCCTTTCATTTATTCACCAAGGCAACAAATCAACTAAACCATACCTCACTGTTATTAGTCCATTATCAAGCACTATACTCACCATATTTTGACTGCAGTAGTCTATTTATAGGTTACAAACTCATGCTACAATAGAATCTTGATTATCATCTTGTGGTTAATCACCAATTTTCTCAAAAGGCTTCATAATACTCGCCCATCCAACCATCAAAGTCACCAAACCTGTCTTATACACCTTAACCAAATTTAGTAACATCAATCATATCATTAGTTTGATAGTAACCAAGCACTCAATATCATCCTTTCCACTGTTTAAACAAACATCTTTGTTTTGATCAGACAATATCATATTCCTCTAGTAGGTCTGTCAACCATTGAATCAAGTAGTTACATTCCTATCTCAAAGCTTATTAAAAAACTCAATGCACATTTAGAAACACTTTCCAGCACATCACAACATATCAAAGTTCTTAGACATTTAACATAAAGAAAATCGTCATATTTTAGACTATCCTCTGAAGAAAGGCTAGTAGATTAGGCATGTTTTACAAAGGAGGCCCCTTCAAAACCATTCCAAATCACTCAAAACCTCAAAATAGTCTTCAAGCATGTCTTATAACTCAAGATTTCACCATTTATAGGGATTGAAAACCATGAAAGTGTTCTGATCCAATAAACCCTTGTTTATAGGGTGTAAAAACACAAATCAAGGAGGGTTTTGTGAAAAATACTCTTGCAAACCTCTATTTCTCTAGCCACCACCTGGAACATGATTTTTTATGTCTTCCAAGACCTTCTACATCATTTCCAATCCTTTGCACACTTTATCTATTCATGACTCGTGACTGTAGCATCACTTTGTGTAGGAAAATCCTCTATTTTCCAATGTAGCAGCAACTCCACCATGGTATTCTTTATTTTCCCTGCACTTACAATCATCAAAACATGCAAAAAATCCTAACATTAACCTACTCCACCAATTTACTTGACCTACATTGGTGGATTAGTGAAGAAAAACCCTATTGGACTCTGAAACTTGCTTCTAAAAGGACTCTATCGGGCACTGAAAACTGCCTCTTATTCTTTTGCTAGATAAAACTAACCTAGTCCAACTCTTGAAATTGGAAACTAACTCCTCTTTACATGTATTCACACTATTATTTAACTTTGGGTGTTCCTAAATTACCAACAGAAGAAAACAAAACAATCCAGAGTAATGCTGCAAACTCAGAGACAAGGAATTTTTATTTCAAAATCTAATTACAAGAACACAAACTTTTGCTTTTTCTCACCTTTACATGCCTTTTAAAGATATTTCCTTTTCCATAACTGTCTTTCCATTGGTTGAAACTACCCCTTTTAACCTTTAATATGCTTGATTTCCTTGTTTTTGTCAATTTAACAACTTTTAACAATATTACATTATTGCATTGTTTGCATTTTCCCACTTTGACCACCTAGAACTTACCCATAACCTTAAATACATTCAAATAAGACCTCATATGACCTTGAACATGCTTTACATCAGTTTTCCATGACCTTTTGTGATTGATTGAATACAAATTTGAACACTCATCCCTTTTGCAAAATTAAAAAGTATTTGATGACCTAAGTGCTCCTGCACCAACATCTGACCCAATTGAATCAGGAGAAGATAAAATTGAATAAGCAACTAAAATTTCTCTCTTTTCATCAAAAATCACATTGTTTCATTTGCAAACCAGAAGGCAACAACAAGCCAACTCATTTCAATACTTTTTCTTATCATCCTCAAGCTTCAAACATCTTATTTATCAACAAAAATGATTGATCCATGCACAAGAAACCTAATTAGAGTCACTAAACAATCCACTCTTTCATCATTCACCAAGGCACCCTTCCACTCAATTTTCTTTACCTAGGCAAAATAACCAAAAACCAATCTTTCATGTTACAACCTATATCCATCATATCCTAACACACCTTTGTCATCATCAATTTATATGAATTCAAAGCAAAAACCTAATAAAGAGCTCTGAATCTTTCAATTCCTTAAACAACTCACCAAATTTTCACTTTTACCAACTAGTTCCTCAAGACCAAGATACTACAATCAACCATTTACGCCTCAATCATTTCATCTGACTTCCAAGACATTACTCACATCATGTTTATTGACTAAGCTTATTCTATGCACAAATCAAGCCCTACAAAGGAAGGTTTATTATATAAGGTACTTACAAACCTTAAATACTCCTGCCACCACCAAAAATAGCATGGAAATAGCCTACATAAGCTTTAGAAATGATGCAGAGTGGCAGGGACAAAAAACTCATAATCACAAATGGAAAAGTCACTCCATTGAATGCTTCTCTCAAATACTCTCATGAGTCCTAAACTCCACTATTCTTTAAGAGATCAACCCCGCACACATAGTGTTCACAACTCAGACCACTCACAAAGCTTGAAAACATTTGGATCATGTCTCATTAAGTCAAAACAAGGTTTAACAACCCTCTAGCATTTAGGTTTCAACAAACACCCATCACTATGGTGACTTAGACCTCACTCTCTCTTAAGGCTTGAAACCCTTGCCCAGTAGGACAATCAGAATAAAAAACACAAGGAAGACTGTTAAGAAACCAAACCTATGGATTCAGACCCCTAATATCGACCCCTACAAGGTTCCAAAACCCTTACTCTTGACTGTCAAAACATCACTCACAATGGCCCTTTCTACTGCTGCTCCAAAAGGCCTAATTCACAGACCTACACCTAGGTCTTGACTATCTAGCCTCTCCCCTTCACCCCAAAGCCCAAATTCAGAATCCTACAGGTTCTCCACACCTATTTCCACCATTCCTAAGTGTCTCTTAAACAAATTCTTCAAAATCAAGAAAAAACTCATTTTTTTGCTTGTCAATTATGCTTGCCACATAGAGATGTCAAGCCAAAATTCATGCACAACTTCCAAAAATGACCTTTCCATTCTCAAAAACATTGCAAAAATGATATTACAGCCTTATATCTTCCATCCCACCAAGATTTAGCAATTTTACAACGTGGGAATGGAAGAAATATACATTTTTCACCCAAAACCCTGATTTTAAGGGTTTTCAGACAACCCGATAGAGAAATTGGAATATCTCCCTTGATACTCAATGAAATATCACCACTCAAATTCCAAATGAAATCTTATTCAATTACCTATCCAACCATTATGGGCTTGGAGCATGAAAGTGAACATACAGTTCATGCCAAGTACGAGATCAACAAATTCTTCAGAAAAACACAGGAAAAACAACAAACTTCTTATTGAAACTTCTTCAAAACATCAATATCAACCTTGCCTCAACCAAGAGAGGAATATTTGAAGTCTTAAAAACTCCCTCAAACTTCTTGCAACTGTCTTCTAAAAAGAGAGACGTTGGAAAACAACTAATCTCATGCTTTGACTTCTAATTGCCTAATTAAGGCAATGTTAGCAACTTCTACCAACTCGACCACAAAGAGCCTTCCAAAATGTGTCAAAGTCATTTAAAACCTTTTCAAAAAGTAAGGTGACTCCCCTCTGGTGTCTAGATACAGCAAGGCATCCTTTTTCCTTATTTTTCCAAGATGCACTAGACTTACAAAGGAGGATGGAGACCTTGTTGTACAAAGAAGTTGATCACCAAGACCAAAAACTCAACCAAAAACATAGAAGACCTACTGCAAAGCATTGAAATGGTCCATAAGACCTTATTCCATCCATAAACCAAGAAACAAAACATGACAAATTATTCTAGGTCCCTTAGACCCATGGGTGCTCCTGCACCATACTCCCAAGCAAGAAAAAGATCTCAAGTCATCTTTGAGATCAGGTCTTCTATAGTATTTCCATGTTTAATATCATTTTCTAACATCCATGTTGCATCCTCTTCATGTAAACCTTTCCATTTGACTAGGTATTCCTTGTAAACCTTCCTTCTAGTCTTATTTGTCTCCTTGGTGTCTAGGATGCATTCAAGAGTCATAGGTTGGCTGGGGGGTAGTTCCTTCACCCAATCTTCATCCTCCATTGTTGTTGTACCTGCTCCATCACCTACATTCAAGAAGCGTTGAAAGGATACAAGTTAGAAATGTTGAAGATAGGAAAGATTGCCACCCTAGGAGGTAGCTCTATTTCATAAGCATTTTGGCCAAACTTGTGGACCACCTTGCAAGGTCCTTTCTTCTTCATCATGAGTTTGGTATACTTTCCTTTTGGAAGTCTCTCCTTCTTCAAGTGTTCCATAACCAAGTCTCCAACCTTGAATTGGACATTCCTCTTCTTTAAATATGCCTTTTCCTTATACTTCTCAACATTTTTTTGAAGGGTTTCCTTCACTTGTTGATGAATATCCCTAATTGTAACAGAAAAGTCCTCACCTTGAGCACTTATCTTATCAACTCCTTATAGATCTCTTAGTTCATAGACCCATCTAGGGTGCATTCCATAGACTACTTCAAAAGGGCTTCTACCAATGCTCCTATTCATGGAGTCATTATATGCAAATTCAGCCTGAGGTAAAATCAAATCCCAAGATTGTCCATGCTCCTTGGTAAGGCATCTTAAGAGGTTTCCCAATGATTTATTCACCACTTCAATTTGTCCATCCATTTGTGGATGGTATGCTGAACTAAAGGACATATTTTCTCCTTGAGTTTCTTCCACAAGGTCCTCCAAAACTGACCAATGAATTTAGAATCCCTGTCAGAAACAATGCTTAAAGACAGTCCATGTATCCTAACAAGCTCCTTAAAGAAGAGACCTGCTATATGAGATGCATCATTGGTGCATTGCAAGGAATAAAATGGGCCATCTTACTAAATCTATCAACTACCACAAAGATACTATCAAAACCTCTTTGGGTTCTAGGCAACCCCAAGACAAAGTCCATACTTACACACTCCCAAGGCCTATTGGGAATGGACAGTGGTTGATAGAGTCTTGCATTTGATGAAGTTCCCTTTTCCCTTTGACATATTGTGCAACCTTCCACATACCTTCTCACATCCACCTGCAACTTTGGCCAATAGTAAAATCTCCTAACTTGTTCCAAGGTCTTGTCAAGGCCAAAGTGACCTCCAAGACTCCCACTGTGTTTCTCCTTTATGATATTCTCCCTCATTGAGTATTTACACACACACAATTGGCTTCCTTTGAAGAGAAAACCATTATGCAATAAAAATTTAAAGAATTCACCATGAAAAGAATTCAAATACTGCTCACAAACATTGTATACCTCCTTGAAATCTGAATCTTCATGATACATATCCTTCAATGCTTCAACCCCCATGCTTTGGAGTTGGATCTCTTGCACTACAAGTGCCCTTCTACTCAGAGCATCTGCCACCCTATTTTCTTGGCACTTCTTTTGCTTTATTGTGAAAGTATAGGCTTGCAAAGACTCTACCCACTTCATGTACCTATGACTGAGTTTGCCCTACGCATTCAAAAAATCAAGGCATGAGTATCAGTATAAACAAAAAACTCTTGAGGTAACAAGTAGTGCCTCCAATTTTTGAGGGCTTGGACCATAGCATACAATTCCAAATCATAGGAAGAATACTTTCTCTTTGCTTCATTCAACCTCTCACTGTAAAATGCAACCGGTCTGCCTTCTTGGCTCAAAACAACCCCTATAGCTTGATTGCTAGCATCACACTCAATGGTACAAACTTTATCAAAATCAGGGAGCACAAGTATAGGCTATTCTGCTACTCTCATTTTCAGATATTCAAACCCTTTATCAGCCTCATTGGTCCAAGAAAACTTACCTTTGTTACCTCCTTTGATGGTGTCCAAGATTGGTGCACAAATTTGGCTAAAGTTCTTGATGAAATTTCTATAAAAGCTTACAAGTCCATGGAAGCTTCTCACATCTCCCATGGATTTTGGTGTTGGCCAAGTAAGAATAGCATCCACCTTTGAAGGATCCATCTTCAAACTTCCCTCGGAGATGACAAAACCAAGGTAGACTAGTTCTTCCTTCATGAATTCACACTTTTCCATGTTGATCAGTAGCTTCTCCTCTTGTAACCTCCTTAGTACCATGTCAAGGTGCCTCAAATGTTCTTCTTTAGACCTGTTAAACACAAGGATGTCATCTAAATAAACTACAACAAACATTCCAATGAAAGGTCTCAATACCTCATTCATAAGGCGCATAAATGTACTAGGGGAATTTGATAACCCAAAGGGCATCACCAACCACTCATAGAGCCCTTCATTAGTCTTAAAAGTTATCTTCCATCATCCCCCTCTCTGATCCTTATCTGATGGTACCCTCTCTTTAGATCAATCTTGGAAAAGTAAGATGCTCCTGATAGACAATCCCCATTCTTGGCATCGGGAACCTATATCTGATTGTGATCTATTAATAGCACTTGAATCAGTACAAAACCTCCAATTCCCATCCTTCCTTGGTGCTAGGACATTAGGAATAGCACATGGGCTCAAACTCTTCCTCACTAGCCCTTTATCCATCAACTCTTGCACTTGTCTTGCAATCTCCTCATTTTGAGTAGGTGTCATCTTGTATGCAGTCTTATTGGGAAATGTAGCCCATGGAATCAGATCAATATGGTGGCTTATATCCCTAATGGGAGGTAGGGAACTAGGTAATTCATTCACCATTATGTCCTTGTACCTTTCCAACAACTCTTGGACTTCCTTTGGTGCATCTTCCTTCTTCTTTGTGGGAAGATCTGCTTCACTTTTTGGCATCATAATCAAGAAGAATCATCTTCCTCCTCCTTCCTTCAATGTCTTGATGAACTCCTTCTCACCCACCATCAAAATACTAGGCCCTTCATGCTTTGCCTTGTCTTCTTCTAGGAGAGGTGAAAGGTTGTAAGTCTTCCCATCCTTCACAATGGAGTATGTTTTCTTCTCCCCATCATGCTTGGTCTTCCTATCAAACTGCCAAGTCCTACCAGAAATATATAATTTAATACTTGCACTCAAAATTTTGTTCATTAGATCTCATACATTATAAGTCATGACGTGGATCGCTATTGTAACTTTTTTGTGATTGAATAATTTGTTGTTTTATTTTCAGATGTTGGTTGTGGAAACATCTCCAAATGTTACAAGGGCAATGGATATTGGTGTTTCATCTGCTATACAATCCTCCATGGCTCTGATAGATGAGGTATGAGGCAAATTACTAAATTTACATTTACATTCATTGTTATAGATGTTAGTTCTAGTGAAAAATCAAACCATTATTGATTCGCAGTTTAATTCCTATTTGGATGGTTTATACAGGGCTTGAGCACGCCTGAGCATCGGCATGCAAATATTTCCATGTTGGAGAGTGATCATGAGATTGCCATAAGTGATTATTTTGTTAAATATATCATTTCTTATAATGTAATTTCTATATATATTAATGTCTTTACTTCTTATTGTAACAATTAAAACTTCACTAGGAGCTAAACTGTAGGAGGAGCATCAGGAGCACTCCTCGAGCACAACAAAAATGAGTGATGGACTTATCACCATCGGATCACCAAATAAAGGGAAAGAATTTATTTCTAGAGCATGGAGAGAAATGAATTTTGATTCTAGAGCCCTTTGTTGTATGCCTAGACATGGCAATTTTGTACATATCTTGTATTAGATATATTTGACATTGTATGCCTATATGGCATTCTCGTAAGCCTATATGGCTATTTTGTAACTATATTTTATAGTTATATCAACATATATTGATGTATGTGTACATGGCTATTTGGTTAATACAAATCTTTATTATCGATGGTGTCCATGTTTGCTCTTTTTGACAATGTCAAAAGCATGGCTGCATACAAATTAGGAAAAAGAATTTTCCTTTTAGATTAGCAATGCATGGAAGTTTCAAAAATTATCCTTGATATTACAAAAAGATATGTGTTTATACCATAGCAGAAAAAATCTTTTGGGGAAAAAATTGGCAAACCAAAAGTATAAGATTTTTTGAAAAAATCGAGAACAAGTCTACAAAAAATCAGAAAAAAATCAGATTTTAAAAAAAAGGTAAAAAAAAGTAGAACAAGAGATAAAAAAAAATTTAAAAGAATTTAAAGGAATTTCCATAGCATAGAGATATAGAGAGCAAATAAAATAAAGAGTTTAACTAATAAATTGTAAAAATAGATTTTTGTAGTTTATATTCATATCGTTGATTACATTGCATTGCACATATTTCAAACTCAAAGCATTGCTTCACATTGCATAACTAATAACTAGATGCTGATATATGACAAAATTTCAATTACAATATAGTTTTTACAAAGTCAACCTAAGCAGTTATGCAATTACTTCACATTGCATAACTAATAACTAGGAGCAGCTCCCAATTGCATTTGCTTGCCATGGCATTCTATGAGACCACATTTCTTTGAGGCATTTTTTCAAACAATTCACTGCCTTGTCTATACTACCACATTTTTTATACATGTCTACCAAAGCATTTTGTCAAATAGTTCATTGCCTTGTTGCTATGGATGAAAGCCTAAAACAAGTGCTTTTGAACAAGCTATGGATGCTTGGAAAAAATCGATCAAAAGCATAATAGTAAGCAATATCATAGACAAGGCAGTGAACTCTTTGAAAAAATGCCTCAAAGAAATGAGGTCTCATGGTGATCAAATGCCATGACAATCAAAAAAATTGATTTTCATGGCATTCCATCACCATGAGACCTCATTTCTTTCAGGAATTTTTTCAAAGAGTTCACTGCCTTGTCTATGCTAACACATTTTTCATACATGTCTATCAAAGCATTTTATCAAAAAGTTCATTGCCTTGCTGCTATGGCTAAAAGCCTAAAATAGGTGCTTTCAAACAAGGTATGGATTGTCATGGCATTCCACCACCATGAGACCACATTTATTTGAGGCATTTTTTCAAACAGTTCACTGCCTTGTCTATGCTACCACATTTTTCATACATGTTTACCAAAGCATTTTATCAAACAGTTCACCTCCTTGCTACTATGGCTAAAAGCCTAAAATAGGTGCTTCCAAACAAGCTATGGATGCTTGGAAAAAATCTATCAAAGCATAATAATAAGCAATAGAATAAACAAGGCAGCAAACTGTTTGAATAAAATCCTCAAAGAAATGTGGTATCAATGGTGGTGGAATGCCATGAAAATCCATAGCAATTTTCTTGTCATGGCATTCGTCATGCCATTTCATCACCATGAGACCACATTTCTTTGAGGCATTTTTTCAAACAGTTCATTGCCTTGTCTAGCTACCACATTTTTCATACATGTTTACCAAAGAATTTTATCAAACAGGTCACCTCCTTGTTGCTATGGCTAAAATACTAAAATAGGTTCTTTTAAACAAGCTATAGATGCTTGGAAAAAATCTATCAAAGCATAATAATAAGCAATAGCATAGACAAGGCAGCAAACTGTTTGAAAAAAAGCCTCAAAGAAATGTGGTCTCAATGGTAGTGGAATGCCATGACAATCCATAGCAATTTTCCTTTCATGGCATTCGTCATGCCATTCCATCACCATGAAACCAAATTTCTTTGAGGCATTTATTCAAACAGTTCACTGCCTTGTCTATGCTACCACATTTTTCATACATGTCTACCAAAGCATTTTATCAAACAATTCACTCCCTTACTGCTATGGCTAAAAGCCTAAAAAAAGTACTTTTCAACAAGCTATGGATTCTTGGAAAAAATCTATCAAAGCTTAATAGTAAGCAACAAGCTATGGTCTCATGGTTTTTTTTCACGCGAAAATCAGTGTGATTTTATTCACATTTTTTTGCAGGTTATAAACACTTTTTTTTTTGCCAATTTTGATGATTTAAATGACATTCAAGTTTATGGTGGTTTTGTTTTTTATATGATGATATGTGATATTCTAATCCTAATTCATGCTTCTAGGTTGCATAGATATATATTTTATTTTTACATGTTTTTTGTACCAACGAACCCAAAATGAACTGAATCCCCCTCCAAAAAAATTTGGCCAAACCGGCGAACCGAACCCCCGAACCTGAACCTCAAAACCTATTCCAACACTCTTCATTTTTCCTACACAAACTTAATTGACCACCAAATTATGTTTCCCCTTGACTTTACCCATGTTTACTCCCTCAAACCTCTCTTTTTCATTCAAAACCCCTATTTTCCCAACTAGGGCATGTCATTCCATAACATACTTTTGACCTCTCTTATCCTTGCAGACCTTTTGAACACATCAAACTCCACAATCTCACCCTATTTCCAACCTATTCTAACTTATTTTCAAGCAATTTCTTCTTTTCACCTCTTCTAGCCTTACTTTTAAGGGGCCTCAATTTTGAATTTTCAATAGGGGTAGCATTAGTAATCTCTTCCAATGCCCTTACTAATTCTATTTTTGTATTCCTACTCTCTATCCTACTTACATTAGGCCCATATCACTGAGACACAGCCTAAACAATAGGTGGAATGGCCTATTTCAACATACTACACTCAAACCCTTAAGGGACCGATCCGGTTGAACGTAGCTCAAAGTGATTCTGATTGTTTAGGTGAGAAAGAGGACCATGCCTAGCATGAACATGCCTATTTAGACGCGTTGGAACATTCTATTTGGTCACACGAGTTGCAGAACGAAAGTTGCACCACTTTGCAACTTTCCACTACTTCCATTTGACACTTTTTCCATCAACTAAAATCTGGACACCACAGGAAAACCACTCCGAGATAACAAAAATTGAGAGAGGTTATTGTATATGGGCCCAACATGATCCCATCAAACTAGATGAGAAGTTTCTAAGCATCACAGTGTCCGAGTAACCTCATGCTAAAGTTTGCAGCCATTTTTCCCTTTGGACCCTTAAGGGATTGATCCGGTTGAACGTAGCTCAGAGCGATTCCGCATGTTTGGGTATGAAATAGGACCATTACTAGCGTAAACATTCCTATTCAGACACGTTGGAATAGTTTGTTTGGTCACACGAGTTGCAGAACGAAAGTTGCACCACTTTGCAACTTTCCACTGCTTCCATTTGACACTTTTTTCATCAACTGAAAACTGGACACCACAGGAAAACCACTCTAAGATAATGAAAACTGAGATAGGTTATTGTAGAGGGGCCCAACATGATCTCATTAGATGAGATGAGAAGGTTCTAAGCATCATGGTATCCGAGTAACCTCATGCTGAAGTTTGCAGCCATTTTTCCCTTTGGACCCTTAAGGGATCAATCCGGTTGAACAAAGGGTCTATACTCTAAACTTATCCAAACCTTACCAACTCTTGGGGAAGAAATTCTAAGGTGTCAAAACTTCAAAATCCACAATTAGATCTCAGTTATATCACCGTACAATGGGTAAACCATAAAACCCTCTATTGTAGCCTAAACCCTAGGGGTTTATTGAAAATGATACTTCCAAAGCTAACCACAACCTAAAAAATTACTCAAACAAGTTTATGATACCCTACACAAGCTCAAACAATCATAAAATAACGCTTCCCTACACAAAAACACAATTTAACTCTTCAAAACCACCATTTTTCTTAAAGAAAACTCACTTTTACACACATGGGTTTCACACCCATCTCACTTTCAAACCTTCCCAACACTAACACATCATTCCCACACCGTAATAATGTTAGTGTAGACCCATTCCTCAAGTTATAGAGGTTAAAGAAAGAGGAATGGGTCAAAAATCCATTTTTATTGACTCAAAACCTTCAAATGTACAAGTTCGGGCCGGTTTTAGTAAATTGATGATATTCTACTCCTTATTTTCCTTGATGAACAAAACCTATTGAATGGTGCTCCTGTACCAATCATACATTGACCTTCTTGTCGCTCCTAAAGTTTGGACCACATCCATTACCTCCACATAAAACTCGACATCCTTGGTCTTCTTGGTTCCCATGCCTTGATATGGTTATGCAAATGAAAATGAAGCAAAGTAATCATCTCCTTCTCCATTGGCTGGAAGAATGCATGCTTAATGTTTTGATACATGATATCAGCTCTCTCATCTACTCTCATGGTTGAATAATGAAATCTAGTATGGTGGGCCTCCAGAGTTCTAGTCATCTTTCTTCCTCTTCCACCAAATGTTGGCCCAATCCACACGTCTGCCAGCCTAATTGACTTTGTTTTTGAAAGCTAAAGTTTCTCCTGAGTCACCAGTGTTGCTCTATTTTCCTTTTCAGACTCTTTCATTGCTACAGATCGTCTCTGGGATTTAATCATTTGTACCACATGTGGTTGATGTGCTTTGAATCCTTGCATCTAAAGGAAATTTCCTCAACATAAATACTCTCTCAAGGTTAACAATCATACATTGACCTTCTTGCCCATCTTAAATTTTGGACCACATCCATTACCTCCACATAAAACTCAGAATCCTTGGTCTTCTTGGTTCCCACACCTTCATATGGTTATGCAAATGAAAATGAAGCAAAGTAATCACCTCCTTCTCTGCTGGCTAGAAGAATGTATGCTTAATGTTTTGATACATGATATCAACTCTCTCTTCTACTCTCATGGTTGAATATCGAAATCCATTATGGTGGGCCTCTAGAGTTCCGATCATCTTTCTTCCTCTTCCACCAAATGTTGGCCTAATCCACACATCTGCCAGCCTAATTGGCTTTGTTTTTTGAAAGTTAAAGTTTCTCCTGAGTCACCAATGTAGCTCTCTCTGCCTTTTCAAACTCTTTCATTGCTACAAATCGTCTTTGGTATTTAATCATCTATACCACACGGTTGATGTGCTTTGAATCATCATTAATATTCTTCAAAATTGGTTGCTAGTACAAGTTCATTATGCTTTCATAATACTTTATAACCATGGAGTTCAGCCATTCCTTGATGCCATCAAGTGAAGATTGAGGAATGGCGTCAATGCGGAGTACATCTCGCTTGAAGTCTTTGAAAGAAATAGCCATGCAAAATTCCTTTTTCCCAAGTCCTACTCTCTCAAGTTTAACAATCTCAATCTCACTAATAGTGATTACTACTAAGAAAGGTAATTCCACAAACTCTACCGAACAGTTTACCATAAGAATAATAAAAGCAAAGTAATCAGACTCCTTCTCCATTGGTTGGAATAATGCATGCTTAATGTTTTGATACATGATATCAAATATCTCTTCTACTCTTATGGTTCAATACCAAAATATAGTATGGTGGGCCTCTAGAGTTCCAGTCATCTTTCTTCCTCTTCCACCAAATCCTAGCCTAATCCAAATGTCTGCCAGCCTAATTGACTTTGTTTTTGAAAGCTGAATGATGTAGGAGCACCCACACCTCACCCTCAATTTCTGATTGTTTGATGGTAAATTGGGAGGACATTTGGTAAATGGTAGTATGTTGAGGTCTTTTTGTCTTGAATAAGGTCTAATAGACCAATCTTTTATGTACTTTGGGAATTAGTAGGTTAGGGTGGACAAATGTGAAAAAGCACTCTTGAATTAAATAATTGTTGATATTGCCATAAAGGAAAATTATGTAAAAAGTAGGTGGGAGTGCAAAGAAAGAGTCTAAAATTCATGTTATAAGGGTGTCTAAGTGGTCCTAGGCCTTTAGAATATTAAATTTGCATGATAAATCTTAGTAAGCAAAACCATTCTTAAATAATAAATACTAGTATTTGTAGGCTTAATAAGGGTTTGGTGGTTCAAAGGTAGTTATGGGCATTGAAGGGAGATGATGTGTCTCCAACTACAGTATTTGCATCTCCCATAGCACGACTCTTTCACATTCGTGCCCTTTGTGCTACCAATTTCTTTTCTCTTTTTGACGATTGAGGTTCCTCTTCAACTGGCTTGTTTTCGTCAATCGTTCCCAATTTCTGCTTTTCACGATATTCCCTCATCTATTTTTTTTCTTTATCTCTAAAGGCTTGGAGTTTATCATCTATTAGTTTTTTCCTTTTAACAGTTTGTTTCTTCAGCATGACGAATAATTTTACCTATGCAAAAAGAACTAAGTCAAGTCAAATTAACTAATAGTGAAGGGTTCTAAAAGTCTATTAAAGAGGGAGACCAACGGTCACATCTTTCAAATGTTAGTTTTCTAAGTTGAGGTGGTTTTTTTTAAGAGGGAAACATTATAAAAAGCCATGATAAACTTGAATGGAGGATGATCTTGGATTGGGCATCAAACCGAATGAGGAAATGTTGAGTTTTCCTTAACAAAATTGAGCTTTTGGTCACTGAAATTGAGTTTCTGAGTTGGCCAACATTATTTTACGTTAGATTGAGCATGAACAAGGTATATTAGGCTTATTTCAACATTTTTGGAGTTTTGGAGTGATACTTTCAATAAAACATATGGTTTCTATGCCTAGGGAGAGGGTTTTATGGTTTGGGTGGTAAATGATTGAATCTTTGCAATCTAATGCTATAATTTGAAGTTTTGATAGATATAAAGTGCTGCCCCAAGGTTTCAGGAGATTTGGACACATTTTGAAGGTGGTCTCTTTTTAAAAGTGGGCTAATTTGGGCCCTTAAAAGCATAGAAAACTTAATAATGTGTGCACTTTGGTACAAAACAAGCATTGGTGATTGTTGGATATGTTGAAAGGCTCGGTAATGGGTAAAATAAAGGTGTCTAAATGGTCCTAGGTCTATAGAACAACAAATCACTATGGTGGCAGGTCTTAACTTGGACTTCAATCTATTTTGAGACTCCTTTGGTTGTTTTGGTGAACGAAAAACTCCATTCTTCGTGATCAGCCTGTATAGACCAGCAGGGTATGAGTTATACTTTAATTTAAAGATGGAGCCTTTCCTCCTATTGTGGTGACCTGTGATTTGGAGGAAAGGCTTGTAATATGTTGTTCTCAAGTTTCATGTTTCTTTTAATAGTGGTAAGGCATCTATAGGGATGGTGATGTTATCTTAGGCCGAGAATGTGAGTTTTTGGCATGAAAAGGAGGAACCAAAGTGGTGTTTTTGAGATCTAATGAGGCTAAAGGCCTAGTGAAGGTTTATTTTGTTTGTACAGACCCTGAAAAAAATGTTTGATGCTTTGGTGAGGCTTGGAAGGCCTTGTAGTTGCGAAATATAGAAAACCCTAGATATTTATGAGCAAATTGAGGGTTTTTGTATTGGAAACCTATTTGAGCATGCATTAGGAGTATATTCCGATTTTTTAGAGACATGTATGGAAAATTTGTCAGCATAGACAAGGCAATCAGCTGGTTTGTATAATTGTTTGACAAAATACCTCAATGAAAGCTTTGGAAGCATACACAAAGAAAGTCAATTGTTAAATTTAACAAAATGCCTCAAAGAGATGTGGTTTGAAAATGTAATAGGAAAGTGTATAAAATTGTGTAATTTAAAATGTCCATTGACAACCTAAGGTTGTAACATGACAAACAAACAATTTGATCAACATGGAATAAGCAAAACAACAAAAATGAAAGCAAGCCATAATAGAATGAAAGAAAATGTACAAAGACTTCACATACCTAAAACCAAAGTTTCAAATGGAGAGTTCTACCCAATTATGTAGCCTTTGCTTCTTCTTTCCTCAAATTCCTCAAAAATTGATTTTTTCAAAGCTTGTTCCCCTCCAAACTTCAATTGTATATCAGTTATCACTGCAATTCAAACTTGAATTCATATTACATGCCTTCAATGTGAAAACTCTGCTATTTCATGCAAAGGTGATGGAAATATCATGAAAAAGGTGGTGGAATCTAAATATCATGCATGCACACTTCACTCAATCACCAAAAAGCTACTTTTTGTCGAAGCATGCATAGAACCAGGAGAATATGCAGAATGTGGGCCAGCATCATGGTTATATTGTGTTTTTTAACCATTTTTAGTGCAAGAAATAACGTGCATGCATTATAACGCGCTCGTGTTATTTCTTGCTAAATGGCCATCTCTCTATTTATCAATAACGCACTCGCGTTATAATAAAGTTAGTTTTTTTAAAGATTTATATGGTAGACCCACTCCAACCCACTCCCACCCTATCTCCCACACTCTTT